>CM026388.1:47848481-47875744 GCA_014843695.1 Archivesica marissinica | reverse complement strand
CAATGATAATGGCTACCGATAAACTACTAGCTGGCAAACAAGCATAGGATTCGGGAAGTACTGATGTTCATAAAAAGAGGTGTCTCATAAGTCAGAAATGGCTGGCCTATTAAATAGGGGTGTACTATAATAAAAAACACTTTACTTTTTATAAACACAGATGATGTGTTATAGTGATGTAATATATTGGGTTACATAAATATTTATTCCTTATCGTGAATTTTCTTGTTACAATATTACGTTTAGCTTCACTTCATTATGAATATTGCTAAATAATTATTTAATCATGCATATATATGATACACCATACGTGAGTACAGTGACCATCATAATAAATACCGGATCCGATCCATTACATATGTGTGAATCACCTGCATACTTATCTCCCTTTTCCTAAATACACCATCTGCACACTTGTAAGTATATTTTATTTCTGATAATATTTTATTGTGGTATGTACAGTATATATTTGTCAACACGTAAACCCTTAGCTTTCATGAACTAAGTAATGGTGAAATGTGGATATACCACAACATATTCTCATAAATATGCGAATAAGGCGAATGTTTTCATGAAACCAGTTATTTAAAAATAGATAGGAGTAATTGCGAAGTGTGAACATATTGGTACATCTCAGCAATAGTGTTTTAATAAATAGTCAGATTCTTAATTATTAAATGTTGTTATTATTTTGCAAGAATGTTTGGAATTTCTGATTTGTGTGTTAGTAGTTGCCTATTTTAAATGTGGTGGTGGTTCTGTATGTATGTATGTTCAATTAATTTCAAAACCCCTTGAGGGGACCTAGACATGTCTTCCTGGGCAGGCTTAGCCGACCTAAGTGGTTAACCAGTACTAAGCAATGTGTGTGAGGTGCCTTGCTCAATGACACTACATACTTGGCCTGACCGAGTACCAAACCCGGGACCTTTCGATTCCAAATCCGACGCTCTACCACTGGACCATGGACGCCACGTGGTGGTTGTGGTTTATTCGATATGAGATTAATATCCCAATTGTTGAACCCGATTAATATCGTTTTTGTTTTGTTTTTTAAACTTTATTTATTTTACAACGATTGCGAAACAACTTATATTAATCACTCCCATTAGCCTATATGAAAACGTATATGTGGTCATTCATGTGGGAGGAAACCGGAGAAAACACTCCCCTCCGAGCTGACGAGCATCGTACCATCTCATATACTTCCCGATTCGACGATCGAACCCGGGACGCTTTGGTGAGAAGCGAGCGCGTTAACCACTGCGCTAATTAATATCGTTGAAAATGTCTTCCTGCCCCAACTGTGACTTATTATGTTATTATAATAAGTGTTTAGAACGGCCAATCATTACTGAAGCAAACATGTGTGACTTATACATATTTGATATGTTGTCTGCTTACAGGAGATGAAACCTAATGTTTACTGGAACAGGTCTATATTAGTTAATTTGCAATATTTGTATCATAAACATATTCGTTTTCTTCTCCTAATATTTTCATCAGTAAATCTGTTTGTAATACAGTGTTTAGCCATTCCGAATGTATTGTAGCTGCACATGCGCAATCATACTTGTGATCGGCCACAATCAATAAAGAAGCACATGCTCATACATACTTGTGAACTTCCACATGAGTGTGAACTATGTAACACAGTTTTTAGTCAGTCTAGCTATTTAATGCGCCACTTTATTGCTAAATAACAAAGGAAGTATTCCAATGCATGTTGTATTACTGCAGCAAAAGTACACAATCATATAATGTCGAATAAATATGTTGAATCCAAGTAATCGCCTATTTTATGACGCCAGTAGAGGTAATCCTTCACGTGTAAAAGTAGAGTAAAATATTTGTTTATTATAATGTCACCCCTATTTAAAGGGCCAGCCATTCCTGACTTATGAGTCACCTGTTTTGGTGAACATTAGTACTTCTCGAATCATATGCTTGTATACCAGGCGCCACACTGGTAGGCACTATTTAACTAGCTGGTGGCTCGTCGAGGTTCGAACCCGCTTCACTAGACCACGGATACTGTGTATTTAGCATACTAGTTGGCGTACATTGTCGGTATAGTACTCAAAGCATCATCAGTCGCCGAGTGGTCGATGTGGTTAGAACTCGCGTTGCATCATGTCCGTTCCCTATCGGGGACAAGTGATATATGATTATAACGGAGAAAGCTGTCAGTCGCTTACTGCGGTTGGAGAGTACGTATTCTTGCCCAGGAAATGCGATTGTTCCACTCCCCACCACAGCAGAATGACCTCCAAACAATAACCAGAACATTATTGATGGGAATAGAAGTATAAATAATACTATCTGGACGGTACAGTATGGAAAATAGACCCAGAAGAGTTGGATACATATCTACACTAAAATATGATGACTTATATCCCTTAGTAAAAATACGCCATTTGTACTCAACAAAAATGGACAATTGGACAATTTTGGTAATTATAATACTAGTCACGCAAATGCATTAATGCGGTGGCGACATTGAAGAACATTATATGGTTAGTTAAGGTAATTATTTGTTTGTATATCTCCATTGCCATACCTTCTACTGGTGGTTTAACGGCTGAATCGGACCATGGCTGAATCGGACAATGGCTGATTCGGACCATGGCTTATTCGGACCACTTACACATTTAATAGTTCTTATAAATGTATGCAGTTTTAAACCACTCTGGATATTTGAACTTTGAGTTCTGCATAAATACCTAAAAAGAGCAACTTGTTATTAGCTAAGTCGAACGATATGCATGTGTGACCCAATTAGTAATTTGCTAGTCACTGACTTGGTTACCTCAGTCTACACTAAGCATCAGGTAGATTTCAGTAAAACTTTCCACAAGGTCAATCACGAGAAACTACTACTGAAAATGCATCACTATGTAGTCAGAGGTCAAACATTAAGGTGTGTTTACTATCTAGCTAGTTTTCTAGATAATAGACTCCAGTCAATTGTCCTTAATGGTATTAGTTCAGTTGCCACTCCTGTGTTGTTTGACGCACAACATGTCTACATCTCAGCGAGGGGTTTGACATTTGAGGAAGATAGACCAGATCAGTGTCTGGTCATAGGCATCGGAGCAGGGGCCACGATCGCTGCCCCAATAGTTTAGCTAGGCAGGCGGACGTTTTTATTTTATTCTTTGGGAAGTTATGTCCGCGACCCTAATATGTTGGCAAGCCGGGTGTATGAAAGTGACGGCTATGTAGATACAATGATGGTTGCTACGCACTTACACAGGGTGGGTAACATGTAACGGGTACCCGTTCATAGAACATACAGTATTATATGCTTGTAAAGTAAGGTGTTTGCTGTTATTGCAGTACTACACGTGGTCGTTAAACCTCTCCCAGTTAGTTATGCTAGCTCACCTGTTGCATGTTGTTAATTTAGAAAGGTGTTTGCTGTTATTGCAGTAGTACATGTGGTCGTTAAACCTCTCCCAATTAGTTACACAAGCTCACCTGTTGCATAATGTGAATTTAGAAAGTTGTGTGTTCTTATTGCAGTAGTACACGTGGTCGTTAAACCTATCCCAATTAGATACCCAAGCTCACCTGTTGCGTGCTGTTAATTTAGAAAGGTATTTGCTGTTATTGCAGTAGTACACGTGGTCGTTAATCCTCTCCCAATTAGTTACGCAAGCTCACATGTTGCATAATGTATAATATATGATTATTATGGAAACACAATATACAGTAACTGTAAGCACACGTTGTAAATAATTGGCGATCGTGGAGAATGTCGGGGTTGTGTTTATGTTATCACTATAATTCTTATGATCGATAACAAATACATATAAATAATTACATTCCCTTTTCTTACAGGAGAGTGTTTATTGGACGTAATGGAAAACACAAAACGGCGACGCATACACTATTCTACCGATGAATAATGGCTGATTTATACGATATGAGCTGAATATCCCAATCGTTGAACATGACTAATAATGGTGATGATGATGTTGATGATGTTAGCTCGACCGAATAATGACTTTATATAATAAGCTGTTGGAATGGCCAATAACTAATTGAAACGTGCATTTGTGGCATGTAAATGTTTACTTACCGGAGATGAAACCTGATGTTTATAGGTACATATCTCGATGATTTCTCTTGTTTAATTAAGAAAGTATATGGTCGTTCTATTCAAGCTTTGAGCTCTATGTTAGACGGATGTTAAGCTGTGTAAGGAGGATTGACCTACTTTGTCAATTCATATGCATAAATAGCAGAGAACACATTTATTAAGGGTTCTCAAAATGTCTAGGAATATAAAGCAGGACATAACCAATCATACCGGAGAAAAGTCACACGTGCACGTGCATTCCGTAGAACCGACACATGAGTGTGTCATATGTAATAAGGTATTCAGTCATTCTAGCAATGTAAAGAAGCATATGCTCATACATACCGGGGAACGACCACACGAGTGTGAAATATGTAATAAAACATTTAGCCAGTCAGGTAGTTTGAAGGTGCACATGCTCATACATACCGGAGAACGGCCACATAAGTGTGAACTATGTAATAAGGTATTTAGTCAATCTAGCAATTTAAAGCAGCATATGCTCATACATACCGGGGAAAGACCACACGAGTGTGAACTATGTAATAAAACATTTAGCCAGTCAGGTAGTTTGAAGGTACACATGCTCATACATACCGGAGAACGGCCACATAAGTGTGAACTATGTAATAAGGTATTCCGTCATTCTAGCAATCTAAAGCAGCATATGCTCATGCATACCGGGGAACGACCACATGAGTGTGAAATATGTAATAAAACATTTAGCCAGTCAGGTAGTTTGAAGGTGCACATGCTCATACACACCGGAGAACAGCCACATAAGTGTGAACTATGTAATAAGGTATTCAGTCATTCTAGCAATGTAAAGCAACATATGCTCATACATACCGTGGAACGACCACACGAGTGTGAAATATGTAATAAAACATTTAGCCAGTCAGGTAGTTTGAAGGTGCACATGCTCATACATACCAGAGAACGGCCACATAAGTGTGAACTATGTAATAAGGTATTTAGTCAATCTAGCAGTTTAAAGCAGCATATGCTCATGCATACCGGGGAACAACCACACGAGTGTGAAATATGTAATAAGGCGTTTAATAAATCTAGCAGTTTAAAGAAGCATATACTAATACATTCCGGGAAAACGACCACATGAATTTGAAATATGTAAGAAGACTTTCTGTCATTCTATAGCTATAAAGCGACATATGCTCATACATACTGGACATCGGCCACATGAGTATGAACTGTGTAAAGGACACCCTGAATGAGGAACATGTATATAGGAAGACATTTCGTCCCGCCTAGCGATAAAGAAGCCAATGTTCATACAATCTGAAGAACGATTACATGAGTGTGAATTATATAATAAGTAGGTGTAATAGAGCGCATGCTCACATATTCAGACCACTACAATGTGTGTTGAAGAAGGACATGTATAACATCCGAATAGCTACCCCTAGTGTGCTAAATATGTAAGACATCTATCAGTGGATCTGACAGATTGATACAGTGTGAAATGTTTACAAACGCGTATACTGTAAAATACTATAATTTCACGAACACTTTATTCTCTATTTTTTGAGCTATTTTTTGAGATCGACAGGTGTGTTCAGACATTCCTTTACATCTCGTGTGTGATATCTTCCACTGGATTAACATGTATTAGTGGCTATTCCTTGTGCACTTCTGTTTTGATAATCTTATCGACATTTGGTTCCCACGTTCTCATGCTATCCACGCTGGACTGGGATACATTGCAGCACGATACTTCTAGTAGTGCTAACTATTGCATCCTCCTGGCTGATAGACGTAGTTTGTGCTTCAGTGCTTCAATAGCTGATACATCGGTGATTAATACTACATGTGGACCATCTTATGCCGAGTCTTGAACTATGTAAGCGGTTTCGATGAATTAGCTACAGTGTATTTTGTGTAGTGTTCTCATGTAACAGCACTTGATGTTTTGGTAGGTTAGTTTAAACAATATTTTATTTAAGAATGTTACATAACATAGGAGTAGTTGCAACAGCACAGGTAGGATTGGGAAAAATGTTACATAATAACTTAATCGAATTGCTTTCTTTCAATACATCTGATGTCGAGTCTTGAACTAAGTAAGAGGTTTGCATGAATACCCAATTATTGTGTGCAGTGTTCTCATGTAACATCACTTTATGTTTCGGTATGTTAGTTGGGATACTGGATCGGAATTGCACCCTTAATTGCATCGGTAGCTGACCCGTGTGTGCACGTGATAGTTGCAATGATGTTCTTGTACATTGTTTTACATTATTCTATTATACAGTATCTATACAGTTAGAAAGAACAAATATGTAGCAATCACACCCATCTCTTCCACTTATTGCTAGTGTTTATTGTTGTAATATGGGCTGTAGTTGCTTACTGTCGACAACAACTCGCTGTCAACAACCAATCGCTGTCGACAACCACTCGCTGTCAACAACCACTCGCTGTCGACAACCACTCGCTGTCGACAACCACTCGCTGTCAACAACCAATCGCTGTCGACAACCACTCGCTGTCAACAACCACTCGCTGTCGACAACCACTCGCTGTCGACAACCACTCACTGTCGACAACCACTCGCTGTCGACAACCACTCGCTGTCGACAACCACTCGCTGTCGACAACCACTCGCTGTCGACAACCACTCGCTGTCGACAACCACTCGCTGTCAGCAACCACATGTTGGGATAATAATATACCTTCAACATTATAAGCACAGTCATACAAAACGTATCCTAGCAACAATTGCATGTGCCGTTTTTTGTACATTAAACTAATCATGTTGGCGATGGTTAATGTACGTATACACTGTATTGTTTATGTGTAATCACTTAAATAAATGGCTTATAACATATTTTCTCTCTTATTGGTTCATTATACACACGTGAGTCGGCGGCTGTACCCAGAGTGAAACCTAGGGGTTGGTACCACGTTACAGTCTCTATATACAGGGGTAGTATTGCACTATCACTTCACATGATTATTAAATTTCTGCCCCTGTATACTCCCTAAAAGTAGGTAGGTCATATTAAGTATTTTCCTCTGTTTTTATCGTTGTCCTACAGTATATACAATGGGTTTTTATTTGTAAAACAATGCTATCAGTTAATTAAAAGGATTTTGATAAATCACAATTATCATACCGCAACATCTGGTTAGGGAACAACCGTAAAACAAAGGATTCTAACCGAAAGGACCTATTCACATTTTGGAATAAATCCGCCTTTATCTACCAAGGGAGGTAATAGAAAATTAGAGATGTCTTTCATTGTAACCCGGATAAGGCTAGAGGTCACCTTCATGTATTGTTGGTAGAACAATGTACAGGTGAGCGTATGTGTAACCCGGATACGGCTTGAAGTCACCTTGTACCACATCACCATATACATACATATACCACATCATCATATACATACATATACCACACCGTCATATACATACATATAACCCTCCGTCATATACATACATATACAACACCGTCATATACATGCATATACCACATCGTCATATACATACATATACCACACCATCATATACATACATATACCACACCGTCATATACATACATATATCACACCGTCATATACATGCACATGATGAAGCATACTGGAGAACGTCCACATAAGTGTAAACTATGTAATACCACTTTTAGCCAGTCTTAGCAACATATGCGTGTGCATACTGTAGAACGTCCACACGAGTGTGAAATATGCAATTAGACTTTTAGCCAGTCTAGCAGTTTAAAGAAGCACATGATGAAGCATACTGGAGAACGATCATATGAGTGTGAAATATGTAATAAGACGCTTAGCAAATATGAATCTTTAAATAAGCACATGCTCATACATAACGGAGAACAACCATATGAGTGTGATATATGTAATAAAACGTTTAGTCAGTCTAGCAATTTAAAGAAGCACATGCGCATACATACCGGAGAACGATCATATGAGTGTGAAATATGTAATAAAACGTTTCACCATTCCAGTGGTTTGAAGATGCACATGATGAAGCATACTGGAGAACGTCCACATAAGTGTGACATATGTAATATGGCTTTTAGCCAGTCTGGCAATTTAAAGCAACATATGCTTGTGCATACTGGAGAACGTCCACCCGAGTGTGAAATATGCAATAAGACTTTTAGCCAGTCTGGTACTTTAAAGTAACATATGCGTGTGCATAGTGGAGAACGTCCACATGTGTGTGAAATATGTAATATGACTTTTAGCCAGTCTGGCAATTTAAAGCAACATATGCTTATGCATACTGGAGAACGACCATATGAGTGTGAAACATGTAATAACGCATTCGTTCTGAATCTTTAAAGAAGCACATGGTCATACATAATTGAGAACTTCCAAATGAGTGTGATCTATGTAACACAGTCTAGCTATTTAATGCGGCACATGATTGCTAAATAAATAAGCATGCTATCAGAGGCTATGCTATCAGTGGCTATGCTATCAGTGGCTATGCTATCAGTGGATATGCTATCAGTGTAAAATGTGTGCAAACACGTATTTTAGTTTAATCATATTTTTTATTGCTCGATTCGTTATACATATACATGTGAATACAAAATATGAACAATTAAATTGAGACAAACGGGTCGGGCCACAAGTTCTAGCAATATTAGTTGTGACCATTCCGGTAACACGTATATACTGGCTAGCTATTTAATGATGAAGGTGCTCATACAATCCTTTGCACTTCGAAATGTGTGTGCAGGAAATATATATATATTTAATCAGTATTTCGGTATCACAGAACCTTATATCACGCCATGCAGTAAAGGTAGATAACTTTGGTCATTTTGCTCCTCTGCTATTTTGTTCTTAGTTTCTGCCAAGACACTGAGGCGACCATTTAGAATACTACAATATATTATGGACATTGAAGATGCCAAGAAAATATATCTGCAGAAAACACACCTACCTGTTCTCGCAATTACACGTTCAGTTTGTATGAAGACGATAATGTAAACATCCTCTTTGAACTTGGGACTGAAACAATATGATTTCAATGGAAATTGACTTTCATTCAACATGATATATATATAAAAAGGTAGATGCTTCGACAGTTAAACAGTAATACCATACATATTCCATAATTAAATTAGTTTCTTATGAAAAATATATAAGTTTGCGAGCACACGATTGATTGATCAGTGTACGAGAGATGCTCATTGACATAATAACACTGGTGGGGATGATTAAAATCCCGTATACGTTGGTATGGAACAACATTCAGCGTTTTACGCCTGGGCCTACTTGATTGGAAATTTGAACATTGTTCTTAGTGAACTATACTCTATTTCTTTGCACCGACAGTGTGGCAACACTCTCCAGCATTATGGAGTACAGTGCTTGCGATGGAGATTCTAGAACACAGCCAGACTATAATCTGATGGATTACGAGGCGTAACATAATCTGAGGTATAGTGCGTCTGATGAATCCACATTTGAATTGGATTCGAAGTGTACTGACCAATTTGAAGGCATTTTGTATAAAACTGTAAAATGTGATTCAGCGACTATTGTTGTGTTCTGCAAAAGAGACATATTTAACATATTTGTGAATAAAATAAGATCTGACTTTGCTCTCGGGAATGATGAAAATCTGAAGTGTACTACACACATTAATAGTATGAAAACTAACATTTCAGTTGACATACATGCGTCAACTGTAACAACTACTGGAGTTGGACACATGATCTGGAGATCTCATAGTTTAGTTAATAGTGCTAAAAAAGTTCTGTTCCAGTACTTAAACCAGGAAAATAAGCATGATAGCATTAACAGCTGTTACAAACAGGCATCACCAGTCCAGCTGAAACGATCTACTGATACAAAGCCACGCGTAGTCGGAAAAGGACATGTAAATCAATCTCAAGTAAATGCTGAAAATATCACAAAAATCAACAAGAATTTGCTAGAAATGCAGAATAATTTTGTGTCTTTGCAAAAAGAACTATTAAAAGGAAGAGAATGTCATGGAGTGTTGCAAAATGCTAGTCTTGATAGTCCTGTCCAAAATAGTGAGCACACTAAGCATGCTTCTCAATCCTTACCAGCACAGAAACAGAGTGAAATATGCAAAGACACTCCGATTTACAAGATTGAGTCAATTCAAGGGAACAGGCAAAATGTTCACATTAAGCATATAAATAATCAAACTCCTCTGACACACAATAGGGAAGCAATCAGACCAAGAAATAGTACTCGTAATGCTATGAGATCAAAAACATTGTAGTATGTACTCTTTGTCCTCGCGGAGATGTAGATGTGTTTCAGTTCAATGACTGCATTGAAGAACTTGCTGCAGAAGCTTGTATAAATTGCATAGACATGTGCCAAGCTTTCCGTGATAAGGATGGCAATCCCATCAATTATTTCTTTAACTTTAAGGATAACATCCACCTATCCCGATCTGGTATAAAAAGACTATTAGGTACAATAAATAACTTCACCCAGGTTTGTGGTGACTTTAATAGATGTGTATTTGTACCACGAAGAACATCGCTTGAAAATGGAAACAACAACTATGGCACCAGTGAAACGGAAATATGGAAATCGACGTGGGCTAATCTAAATCAACATGGGGATACTCATAGACATCTTCAGTGGAAATTCTCGGGAAGGTGTTTTAACTGTGACCGTCTTGGCCACAAGGCCATACATTGCTATAAGCAATAGAAATCAGGCCATGTTGCCAATGCTGACGTGTCTGGAAATGACTTTGATGTCACTACATCCAATAGATTTAATCTTTTGCAAACAATATGTTCACAATGTGAATTATCAAACTGTATTTGTAATGCTTTAGAAATTAGTTTAGCTAATCATCCTGACTCGACCAACAGCTTTAATGGTATTGTAATTGATACCACAGACATCGGTCTGCATAAAAATGGCATGAATATCGGTCATTTAAATGTTCAAGGTCTTAATAATTTAGACAAATTTGAAGAGGTAAAGCTACTTATGACCTCTGATAAAAATAAAATTGATATTATGTGAAACAAAATTTAAAGATGATGTAAATACAAATGCTTATTTAATAAAAGGATTTTTACCTCCATTTCGTAGAGACCAAAATGACAGAAATGGTGGTGGCGGAATTTTAGTTTATGTTAAAGATGGGTTAAATGTGAAACGCCGTTTTGATTTAGAAACGCATGATATTGAGGTTGTTGTTCTTGAAATATATTGTAAATATTGTAAACCATTTTTTGTTTGCGATGTGTATAGGCATCCTCACTCTAAAATAGAGTGGAAAGACAGATTTGAATTGTTTATCGAAAATATGTTCTATGAAGATAAAGAAATAATTTTATTAGGTGATTTCAATAGAAACCTCACTGATTGTTATACAAATGATGAATGGGCAAATTTTTATATCCCACTAGGTCTTACACAGTTAGTAACGGAACCTACTAGGGTAACTAGATCATCTGCATCTTTGATTGATCACATATATACTAACATGGAAGAAAACATTGCCAATATGTATGTACCAAAGCTTTCTATCAGTGATCATTACCCAGTATTCTGTAATCGTAAAGTCAACTTTTCAAATAATAAAAGTATGCATGAAACAATATCATATAGATCATTTAAAAACTTCAATGCGGAGTCCTTTTGCGAAGATTTACGTATTGCAGACTGGACCTTTGTTTATATATATGATGATCCAAATGAAATATTAAATATGTGGTGTAAACTATTTTTAGAAATTGTACATAAGCATATTCCAATAAAAACTCAGCGAGTGAAACGGAAATATCAACCAGACTGGATAACAACAGAAATCTTAGATACTATGAAAGAACGCGATAAATTGAAGCAAGATAAATCAGAGCAAGGTGTTAATCAATATAAACTACTTAGAAACAAAGTGTCGGCAATGATTAATACAGCAAGGAAAGAGTCATGTGAAAGAAAAATAGAGTCTGGTAAAGATAACCCACGTACTGTCTGGAAGATTTTTAAAGAGTTTGGTTCAGGAAAATCAACACAATCTGGAAACAATATTAACTCAATATACCATCAAGGATCTGATTACTCTCAAAATGTTGAAATGGCAAATATATTTAATGAATTCTTTGTCAATGTTGAATCTAATATCAAAGATCCAGTCCCTGATCACTTAAACCTTGACTATATAAAAGATTTTATTAATGAACATGTATCTGTTGATGTAGTGTTTGAAATACCAGAAGTTACACAGAGTAATATCAGAAAACTATTACTGGAACTTAATGTTTCTAAAGCTACTGGAATCGATAATATTGGACCAAAGCTGTTAAAACTTTAAGCTGATATCATTGTACAACATTTAACTGTTATAATAAATAAGAGTTTGAAAACATCAACTTTCCCTGAAGCTTGGAAATTTGCAAAAGTCAATCCATTATTCAAAAGTGGAAAAACCAAAGACGTCAATAACTCTATACCTATTTCAATTTTACCATCTTTGTCGAAACTTTTTGAAAGACACGTGCATAAATCGCTGCAGACTTTTTTGGATCACTTCAATTTACTTCACAAAACACAAAGTGGTTTCAGAACTGGCCACTCAACTGAATCAGCTTTACTTTATATGATAGATAAATGGATTCGAGCAATGAATGACGGAAACTTGATTGGAATTGTAATGGTCGATTTTCGAAAAGCTTTTGATCTTGTCGATCATACTGTTTTGTTAAAGAAATTATCATTATACAAATGTAGCAACAATACTTTGAAGCTTTTTCAATCATATCTTTGTGATAGAAAGCAAACTGTTTCTATAAATGACGTTTTATCTGAAAATAGAACTGTTAATTGTGGAGTCCCACAGGGCTCAATATTAGGACCTCTTTTATTCTTACTTTTTATCAATGACTTACCACTAATGTTTTCAAATAAAATCACCGGTAGCGATTTATATGCAGATGATACTACATTATATGATATACATAATAAGAAAGAAGTGTTAGAAACAAGATTACAA
Organism: Archivesica marissinica; assembly: GCA_014843695.1. Taxonomy (NCBI): domain Eukaryota; kingdom Metazoa; phylum Mollusca; class Bivalvia; order Venerida; family Vesicomyidae; genus Archivesica; species Archivesica marissinica. Next base: position 47,862,669 of record CM026388.1, on the reverse strand, counting down.
CAAGCTTTGGAAGACTTGAAATACTGGTGTTTCCAAAATGGAATGAAGATTAATACAGACAAAACGAAAGTTCTATTTATGATGACAGCCCAGCGAAAATGTGCTTTCCCTAACCCTACACTCTCTCTTAAATATGAAAATATATTATTGAAAACCAGCAAATCAGAGAAGTTGCTTGAAGTACACATTCAGGATTCATTAAAATGGGACTCACATATCAAATATATTGTGAAAAAGATTTCAACTAACATTTGGCTATTAGGTAAAATACGATATATTGTGAATCTGAACTACAGAATACTTTATTACAAGGCATATATCCAACCACATTTTGATTATTGTTGTATCATATGGGGAAACACCACAAAACAAAATATCAACACATTATTAAGATTGCAGAGACGAGCTTGTAAATTCATTCTGGGCCAAGATTATATTTCTTTGCGTGAATCAATGTCTGAAATTAATATAATGACTTTTGACCAACTGATTATTTTTCAAAAAGCAGTAACAATGTACAAAATTATGAACAATCTTGTACCGAATTATTTGAATGAACATTTTCAATTAAGACATTGCAATTCAGTTACTTCAGATATGACATTGAGAAATGTTTTAAATATGGATCTCTATATTCCAAGACCTAGATGTGAAATGTATAAGAAATCATTAGAATACTCTGGTCCAAAGATATGGAATTGTCTACCATTTGAAATTAAGACATCCAGATCTTTAAATATATTCAAGACAAAATGTAAAGTATGGATACAACGTTTTAATTGGTAGACACTAGACAGTTATATATATATAATGATTGTAAATCAATATGCTTATATCGTTTTGTATTTCTATCAAAGTACCTGATTTACTTAGGCTGTTGTTTAAGTTACATTGTACAACATTATGCATGTATATTGTACGGCATAACTATGTTATAATTATTGTGTATGTACATTTATTCTATAGTGTTAACAAATTGAAGAGGGCCCTAAGGAGGATTAGTTCAAAACTAATTAGGTCACCCACTATAAATAAAGAAATCTATCTCTATCTATCTATAAAGGAAGTATTCCATACATGTCAATGTTGTATTACTGCAGCAACAGTACACACACGATATGTTTACATATAACTCACTGGCATATAACTATGTTTTATGATAAGCTGTATGTAATGGTGGCCGCTAGTAGATCGCTCACTGTATGCGACCTAGTGGCTGTTAATAGATCGCCCGCTGTATGCAATGGCGGCTAGTAGATCGCACACAGTGTGGAAAGTAGTGGCTGCTAATAGATTGCCCGCTGTATGTAATAGGGACGGCTAGTAGTTTGCCAGTGTTATAGTGATAGTTCTGCTGTACAGTATCTATGCTGTTAGAAGGAACATACATAGCCATGCTTTTCTTGTAAATATTTCTGCTGTACAGTATAATATACAGTCAGAAGGAACATACATGGCCATGCTTTTCTTGTAAATATTTCTAAATAGTTATGCTGTACAGTATATATACAGTTAGAAGGAACATACATGGCCATGCTCTTCGTGTGCATATTTCTGCTGTGCAGTATCTATACTGTTAGAAAGAACATACATGGCCATGCTTTTCTTGTAAATATGTCTGCTGTATAGTATATACAGTTAGTAGGAACATACATGGCCATGCTTTTCTTGTAAATATGTCTGCTGTACAGTATATACAGTTAGAAGAAACATACATGGCCATGCGTTTCTTGTACATATTTCTGCTGTGCAGTATCTATGCAGATAGAAGGAACATACATGACCATGCTTTTCTTGTAAATATTTCTATGGAACAGTATATATACAGTTATAAAGAACATACATGGCCATGCGTTTCTTCTAAATATTTCTAAATAGTTATGCTGTACAGTATATATACAGTTAGAAGGAACATACATGGCCATGCTCTTCGTGTGCATATTTCTGCTGTGCAGTATCTATACTGTTAGAAGGAACATACATGGCCATGCTTTTCTTGTAAATATGTCTGCTGTACAGTATATACAGTTAGACGGAACATACATGGCCATGCGTTTCTTGTAAATATGTCTGCTGTACAGTATATACAGTTAGAAGGAACATACATGGCCATGCGTTTCTTGTACATATTTCTGCTGTGCAGTATCTATACAGTTAGAAGGAACATACATGGCCATGCTGTTCTTGTAAATATTTCTATGGAACAGTATATATACAGTTATAAGGAACATACATGACCATGCTTTTCTTGTAAATAGTTCTGCTGTACAGTATATATACAGTTAGTAGGAACATACATGGCCATGCTTTTCTTTTAAATATTTCTACTGTACAGTATATATACAGTTAGAAGGAACATACATGGCCATGCTTTTCTTGTAAATATTATAGATTGGTATATATTGGTATAGATTAGTATATATTGGTATATATTGGTATAGATTAGTATAGATTGGTATAGATTAGTATAGATTGGTATATATTAGTATATATTAGTATAGATTGTATAGATTAGTATAATTAGTATATTGGTATAGATTGGTATAATTAGTATAGATTGTATAGATTGTATAATTAGTATATATTTGATTGATAATTAGTATATTGTAGATAGATTAGTATAGATTATATAGTTGGTATAGATTGGTATAGATTAGTATAGATTGTTATAGATTAGTATAGATTGGTATATATTAGTATATATTGGTATAGATTAGTATAGATTGTATAGATTAGATAGATTAGTATAGATTAGTATAGATTGGTATATATTGGTATATATTGGTATAGATTAGTATAGATTGGAATAGATTAGTATAGATTGGTATATATTAGTATAGATTAGTATAGATTAGTATAGATTGGTATATATTGGTATAGATTAGTATAGATTGTTATAGATTAGTATAGATTAGTATAGATTAGTATAGATTGGAATATATTAGTATATTTATAATTAGTATAATTAGTATAGTTTGGTATAATTGTATATATTAGTATAGATTAGTATAGATTGGTATAGATTAATATAGATTGGTATATATTAGTATATATTAGTATAGTATTAGTATATATTAGTATAGATTGGTATAGATTAATATAGATTGGTATAGATTAGTATATATTAGTATAGATTAGTATAGATTGGTATAGATTAATATAGATTCGTATAGATTAGTATAGATTAGTATAGATTAGTATAGTTTGGATAGATTAGTATAGATTGGCATATATTAGTATAGATTAGTATAGATTATTATAGATTAGTATATATTATGTAGATTGTATAGTTTGTATATATTGTATAGATTTGTATAGATTAATATAGATGGTATAGATTAGTATAGATTAGTGTAGATTAGTATAGATTGGTATAGATTAGTATATATTAGTATATATTAGTATATATTAGTATAGATTGGTATAGATTAATATAGATTCGTATAGATTAGTATAGATTAGTATAGATTAGTATAGATTAGTATAGATTAGTATAGTTTAGTATAGATTAGTATAGATTATTATAGATTAATATAGATTGGTATAGATTAGTATAGATTAGTGTAGATTAGTATAAATTGGTATAGATTAGTATAGATTAGTGTAGATTAGTATAGATTTGTATAGATTGGTGTAGATTAGTATATATTAGTATATATTAGTATAGTTTAGTATAGATTGTATAGATTAGTATATATTTGTATAGATTAGTGTAGATTAGTATAGATTTGCATAGCTTGGTATAGTTTAGTATAGATTAGTATAGATTAGTATACATTAGTATAGATTAGTGTATATTAGTATATATTCATATAGATTAGTCAGATTAGTATAGATTGGTATATATTAGTATAGATTAGTATAGATTTGTATAGATTGGCATAGATTAGTGTAGATTATTATAGATTGGTATAGATTTGTATAGATTGGTATAGATTAGTATATATTAGTATAGATTGGTATAGATTAGTATATATTAGTATATATTGGTATAGATTGGTATATATTAGTATAGATTAGTATAGATTAGTATAGATTAGTATAGTTTGGTATAGATTAGTATAGATTAGTATAGATTATTATAGATTAGTATATATTAGTGTAGATTAGTATAGTTTTGTATATATTAGTATATATTAGTATAGATTTGTATAGATTAATATAGATTGGTATAGTTAGTATAGATTAGTGTAGATTAGTTAATTGGTTGATTAGTATAGATTGTGTAGATTAGTATAGTTTGTATAGATTGGTGTGATTAGTATATATTAGTATATATTGTATAGTTTAGTATGTTGGTATAGTTGTATATTTTGTTGTTAGTGTAGATTGTATAGTTTGCATAGCTTGGTATTGTTTAGTTAGATTAGTATAGATTGTATACATTGTATGTTGTGTATATTAGTATATATAGATTAGTGCAGATTAGTATAGTTAGTATAATTAGTATATATTAGTATAGATTGGTATAGATTAGTATAGATTGGTATAGATTAGAATATATAAGTATAGATTAGTGTAGATTAGTATAGATTAGTATACATTAGCATAGATTAGTATAGATTTGTATAGATTAGTAAAGATTAGTATAGATTGGTATAGATTAGTATAGATTCGTATAGATTAGTATAGATTAGTATAGATTAGTATAGTTTTATTCTTGTAAAATAGAATTTATATCATGAAATCAAATACAAATTCATTGTTAAAATAGAACATGTGTACATCAAAGTGTAGAGTAGATATAATCTATACCAAGGATAACACAAAGTGCAGAGTAGATATAATCTATACCAAGGATAACACAAAGTGCAGAGTAGATATAATCTATACCAAGGATAACACAAACTGCAGAGTAGATATAATCTATACCAGGGATAACACAAAGTGCAGAGTAGATATAATCTATACCAAGGATTACACAAAAAGTGCCGAGTAGATATAATCTATACCAAGGATAACACAAAGTGCAGAGTAGATATAATCTATACCAAGGATAACACAAAGTGCAGAGTAGATATAATCTATACAAAGGATAACACAAAGTGCAGAGTAGATATAATCTATACCAAGGATAACACAAAGTGCAGAGTAGATATAATCTATACGAAGGATAGCACAAAGTGCAGAGTAGATATAATCTATACGAAGGATAGCACAAAGTGCAGAGTAGATATAATCTATACCAAGGATAGCACAAAGTGCAGAGTAGATATAATCTATACTAAGGTTAACACAAAGTGCAGAGTAGATATAATCTATACCAAGGATTACATAAAAGGGTAATAAAGCTCTCTTATTTTCATTGCGGTCAGATTCACAAAATTTGAAATAAATAACAAATCAAATCTTAACACGATGAAAGATACATGAACGGCTTCTTTATACAACTAGCTAAACTGATTTATAACATTGACTGGAGGTCAAATCAAGAATGATGGACACAACTGCCAATGAACGGCGCACCACGTGTTCGACGCGTGATAGTACCGCAATTGTTTCGAAGACGGTGCCTATCGTATAACTACTGCTAGCTAACGCGAATGTATTATAACTGTATCGATTTAGTGAGTCAGAAACCAATCTAACCTTAACTTGGCGATCCACAAGAATATCGGACATAACCAATCTAACCTTAACTTGGCGATCCACAAGAATGTCGGACATAACCAATCTAACCTTAACTTGGCTATCCACAAGAATGTCGGACATAACATAGCCAATTGTTCATGTAATATAAAGCTGTATTTTAATGACGGTAGCATTGTCTGTGTACATGTACTTGTGGTATATTGTTCAGGTAATATAAAGCTGTATTTTAATGACGGTAGCATTGTCTGTGTACATGTACTTGTTGTATATTGTTCAGGTAATATAAAGCTGTATTTTAATGACGGTAGCATTGTCTGTGTACATGTACTTGTGGTATATTGTTCATGTAATATAAAGCTGTATTTTACTGACGGTAGCATTGTCTGTGTCCATGTACTTGTGGTATATTGTTCAGGTAATATAAAGCTGTATTTTATTGACCGTGGTTTTGTCTGTGTCCATGTACTTGTAGTATACGGTTCCTGCAATATAATGCTGTATTTTACGGACTGTAGCTTTGTCTGTGCCCATGTACTTGTAGCATATGGTTCCTGCAATTTAATGCTGTATTTTACGGACGGTGACTTTATCTGTGTCCATGTACTTATAGTTTATGGTTCTTGCAATATAATGCTGTATTTTACGGACGGTGGCTTTGCGTGTGTACATGTACTTGTAGTATACGGTTCATGCAATGTAATGCTGTATTGTACTGACTGTGGCTTTCTCTGTGACCATATACTTGTAGTATATTGCGCATTCACTGCTATGTTGCATTTTACTTAACGAAAATAATGGCAATCACTATATATTCAGTTATCTCGTTGTATTTGGATTGCATTTACAGTACCTATGTAGGTTGAATATTATATATTCAGTTAAAATATACAATTTACAATTTACACGTCGTATGAGATGAGAAAAATTTATCCTTACAGTAAATATTTCTGTTATACATTGACCCTGGACCGGCTACATTCTGTGATAAACTTGCTGGAAATAATAGTCTTTTCGACACATCGGAAAATCGAAAGAAATAAAGATTATAGTGTATTTCACAAAATGACTCTTGAATAACTTAGTATTTAACCCTATGTCGGGGCCTCAATGGCCCATTATATATAACAAGGTTGTATTGCCCATATATAATATTGGTCAGCGATACACGGTTTAAGTTTATAGGGTAAGTTTAATTGTACGTACGATATTGTACTATACACCAAACGTCATGTATATCACAGGGGAATCTGTTAAAACGTTTCACGGCTCATAACAGCCAGGGTAAAATTAGTTGACCCAATTTGTGTGCAAATGATTGCTACAAAACCACATGCCAGGGCCTTACAGTTAGCCACCAAATAATTAGCTGATTTCAGTTCCATGTAAAGCCCGTGTTAAATGTATATATATGTTATGGCGTGACGAAGACTGATAAAAACTCTACACGACTGAGATATTGGACCAGACAACATAGACAGAATAGAGCGAACGGTAGCAAACGTCTTGGTCAGAAATATAAAACCAGCGGTTTAAAAGTAAGTGGATTATGTTATCACATTGTCGTTCTACGGTATTTTATTTAAATACGAAACATGGTTCTTTGGTAAAACTAGTATTGACTAGGTTACAGTCAGATTAAATCATTGACATTGTTGTTTAGTATCGAGGTTTAGTTCACTCGATTGCGAAACATGGTTCTTTGGTAAAACTGGTATTGACTAGGTTACAGTCAGATTAAATCATTGACATTAGTAGTACATGCAGCTCTTTGCTTTTTTCTATTTATAGTAACTCATTTGCATATAAGGGAATATAAACTAGGTCACGCGCGTGCGCGTATATTTTTAGTATATTGATGATATATCGCGCAACTACCGATATCTTTACTTGTTGCGTATACGTCACCACCACCACTACAGACCTCTTTGCTTTTTTTGGTATACGCGTCACTATTGATGACGTATCGCGAAACTACCGAGCTCTTTGCTTTTTCTGGTATACGCGTCACTATATAGCCTATTGGTAATAGCTTTATAAATAGCGATCTCGTACCATTCTATAAATATAGACAACGAACCTATCCATAAATAACTATTACGAACGCTTCTATATAAATATAGTCCGATTAGAACGGTCTTAGTACTCAAGCAGCTTCACGAGCTTCAACGAATATACGGGTAAGTTCATTATATTATTCAAGCTAGGCGTATGTTTTTATCGAGTAAGAAATCCTAATTACAAACTTAACCTATGTACGAAAATGAATAATATATATCGTTACGTATAATTCCATAAAAACGCGATAAATTATTAATAATCCGTAATGTACGTTTTAGAGCGGAGCACAGCTAACACCGCAAGATACATCTCAGTTTAGGCACCTCACCCAACAACATCAGTACAGAAAATGAAGGCGAAAACCGTTTGCCACAGTATTTACTACAAAATCCGTCATTGGTGTCATGGAAGGCCATAGAAATACTTAAACAAAATGAAATCAGCATGGAACCAAACACTGAAACATTCATACATGTAATTATAAATATGATTCTAAAGTAATTAACGAGTTTACATACCACGGTTGTCATCTCTGAGCTGCAACATAGCTGATTAACCGATAAGCACAGAGTGCGCACGTACCATGGCAAATTGTATCATGATTCTAAAGTAATTAATACGTTTACATATCACGGTTGCTTTCACCTGTCAATGCCATCCGTTAAAAGCTAAAGGTAAGACTGGTAATTAACCACCATCATTTCTCATAAAGGATTAACTGTTAAGACCGGAGCGCGTACATAGCTTAATCATGAGGTCATCCGCAGATAATCAACTGTTTGGGGAGATGTAGAGCACTTGGATAGCCTCAAAAATGCATTAGCTTAGATAAACAGACTCTTGACGTATTTTGAATACGTTAGAAATCAAAATACAGGTAACTGTCTATGATTATTTTGGCTCTAGCCAGACGAATCAGGTATTTTTAGAAACATGTATAGCGCTATTTCAAGATTTGATGTCTGTCCGCCTATCCGTACGTCCGTCCGTCTGTCCGCCTGTCCGTCCGTCCGTCTGTCTGTCTGTCTGTCTGTCTGTCTGTCTGTCTGTCTGTCTGTCTGTCCGTCTCGTCGTCGTGTCGTGTGTGTGTTGTGTGTGTTGTGTTGTTGGTCGCGTCTGTCTGCGTCTGTCGTTGCGTCTGTCGTCTGTCGGTTGTCGTCTGTCTGTCTGTCTGTCTGTCTGTCTGTCTGTTGGTCTGTCTGTCTGTGTCTGTCTGTCTGTGGTGGGGGGGGGGGGGGGGGTGTGCTGTCTGTCTGTCTGTTGTCTGTCCATCTATATGAACCTTTTATTCTAAAAAATCATGCGCAACTTATCAATATATCTGATAGGAACTAAAAATGTCGTAGCTCCCATCTAATTTATACGCATATAGGATTAATTGCAACAGGAATAGCAGACGGAATGTCTGGAAAATGCAATGTCAAAATAGATATTTCTAACTATCTCTAATCGAACATATCGCTCGTTTAGTATTCGTTCCAATGACAAACAAACGTCAACTCAGGAGCGCGGATGACAGTTATATGAAATCTTAATTTCACTTTTGAAAGCGTGTATGCCATACATTTTTAAACATTGTTTAATGATTCAATGTTGTGTTCGAACTTCGAATGTATGTAGTAAAACGAATGGGGTTGTCTCCCTTTCACCATAAAGCGGTGTTTACGTATTTCGTATATGTTAGAAGATCTACTCTCAAATACTATTAAGTATAACTATAATATGTATGTAGTTCATTAGTACATGTATATTTACCACCGTGAGGGATTGTAACATAGGGCTGTCCGATTAACGCATTGGATAGCATTTCGTTAGTGTTGGACTAAGAGAATTAACTCGTAAACGTTCCTATCTGCAACATAAAAAGGGTTATTTCCCTTTACTGCATAGCTGTAATGACCGCATTTATGTCGTTATCTTAACAGTTTGTAGACCATTCTGTTCGTCTCTCCTATTGTATCAATGTTATTTAATTAGTTTATACAAATTTATTTTAGCTCGATCAGGAATGACTGCATGTATACTTTCATTCCCACCAGTGAGAGTGATTCATATAAGTTGTTAAAGCTTCTTTTCCCAATTGGGTTTTCAGATCCAAGCAGGTGGATTTTCTCTGGGATACTCTCGTTTCTCCTTTCCAAAATGAATGATTCCATATATGCTTTCATCCGCAACAACGAGGGTGATTAATAAAGTTGTTAAAGCTGCTTTCACAGTCATGTGGAGCTAAAAGACTTGTCCTACGAATATGACGTCATCAATTGTTCTACTCTGCGTTAGAGCGTAGACATCTGTATAAATCGACGTAGCTCGGTGAGACCGACACGACCATATCTTTCATTTATTTATACGGCCAGTACTTTTCGAGAAATAGCGGTTTAAAGATTTGATATATTCTTCTATAATACTGATTATCTCCCTTTAATCGTAACTAAGTTTGAAGAAAAATGAACTTTCGAGGAAACTGGCCTTGTTTGGTATCGGCGGAAAGATCTCGAAGAGACAATGACGAATCCGCGACTCAATTAATGGTCCGACCTCATACCGGAAGTAGTGATCCGAAAAACCGGAAATACCGATATAAATTCGCTATATAAGCTTTATCATAGGACATATCTATCCGGGGGGTTTCGATAAACGCTTATACGTTCCGAGCCTACGATTTTCAAAATGGAGGATAAAAATGGCGGCAAAACACTATCTCGCTTATTAACGGTCCATTCGACTCGGGGTGTGCCATTTCTGTCCGTACCTACCATTAATTCTAATTACGTAGCTAATGTCCGTACACACTCCCTCTACACATTCTCGTTATACCGATTATATTTATTATCTTCATTTCGATCTTAAGATGTTGATATTATATAATACGTATAAGTGCCTAAATATCCTTACACTTTGGCATCCGATACTTAAGTCGCTGACCGTTTCCGGCATATTGCATCAGTCAGTCGTTGGCGTCACGAAATCATGTCCAGACACGTATAGACCTATCCTATAAATGAACTAAGGTGCTATAAATAGAAAAATAGTTGGAACGGGTTATTTATATTCATCCGATCAGAACGTATTGCTATAAATAACAATGACATACGTTACTATAAATAGAAAACTAGTTAGATCCGGTATTGTTATTTTTATTTATCCGAGGAGAGCGTATTGCTATAAATAACAATTAACTACGTTACTATAAATAGAAAACTAGTTAGAACCGGTATTGCTATTTTTATTTATCCAATGACGTTATAACCGACCAATCAGAATCCATGATAGTGACATATACCGATAAAATGATTATATTACTACAATATATACACACTATCTCACCATATTTACGTACATTACTACAAGATACACACACTATATCACCATATATACACACATTACTACAAGATATACGCGCTGTCTCACCATATCTACATACATTCCTACAAGATATATCCACTATCTCACCATATCTACGTACATTACTACAAGATATACACACTATCTCACTATATATACGCACATTAATACAAGATATACACGCTGTCTCACCAAATATACATACATTACTACAATATATACACACTATATCAACATATCTGCATATATTACAACAATATATATCCACTAGCTCACCATATATACATACATTTCTACAAGATATACACACTATCTCACCATATATACATACATTGCTACTAAATATACACACTTTCTCACCAAATCTACATACATTACTACAAGATATATCCACTATCTCACAATATTTACATACATTACTACAAGATATACACACTATGGCACCATATCTACAAACATTGCTACAAGATCTACACACTATATCACCATATCTACATACATTCCTACAAGATATATCCACTATCTCACCATATCTAAATACATTTCTACAAGATATACGCGCTATCTCACCATATCTACATACATTACTACAAGATATACACACTATCTCACTATATATACGCACATTACTACAAGATATACACGCTGTCTCACCAAATATACATACATTACTACAATATATACACACTATATCACCATATCTGCATATATTACAACAATATATATCCACTAGCTCACCATATATACATACATTTCTACAAGATATACACACTATATCACCATATATACATACATTGCTACTAAATATACACACTTTCTCACCATATCTACATACATTACTACAAGATATATCCACTATCTCACCATATTTACATACATTACTACAAGATATACACACTATCTCACCATATCTACATTCATTACTACAAGATCTACACACTATTTCACCATATCTACATACATTACTACAATATATACACACTATTTCACCATATTTACATACATTACTACAATAACTACACGCTGTCTCACCATATCTACATAAATTACTACAAGATCTACACACTATATCACCATATCTACATACATTCCTACAAGATATATCCACTATCTCACCATATTTACATTCATTACTACAAGATCTACACACTATATCAACATATCTACATACATTCCTACAAGATATATCCACTAACTCACCATATTTACATACATTACTACAATAACTACACACTGTCTCACCATATCTACATACATTACTACAAGATATACACACTATATCACCATATATACGTACATTACTACAAGATATATCCACTATCTCACCATATTTACATTCATTAATACAAGATCTACACGCTATTTCACCATATCTACATTCATTCCTACAAGATATATACGCTGTCTCACCATATATACATACATTGATACTAAATGTACACACTATCTCACCATATCTACATTCATTACTACAAGATCTACACACTATATCACCATATCTACATACATTCCTACAAGATATATCCACTATCTCACCATATTTACATATATTACTACAATAACTACACGCTGTCTCACCATATCTGCATACATTTCTACAAGATAAACGCACTATCTCATCATATCTACATTCATTATTGCAAGATATACGCACTATCTCATCATATCTAAGTACATTACTACAAGATATAAGCACTATCTCACCAAATATACGTACATTACTACAAGATATACACGCTGTCTCACCATATCTAAATACATTACTATAATATATACACGTTATATCACCATATCTGCATATATCACAACAATATATATCCACTATCTCACCATATCTACATACATTTCTACAAGATATACACACTATCTCACCATATATACATACATTCCTACAAGATATATCCACTAACTCACCATATTTACATATATAACTACAATAACTACACGCTGTCTCGCCATATATGCATACATTTCTACAAGATAAACGCACTATCTCATCATATCTACATTCATTATTGCAAGATATACGCACTATCTCATCATATCTAAGTACATTGCTACAAGATATATGCACTATCTCACCAAATATACGTACATTACTACAAGATATACACGCTGTCTCATCATATCTAAATATATCACTATAATATATACACGTTATATCACCATATCTGCATATATCACAACAATATATATCCACTATCTCACCATATCTACATACATTTCTACAAGATATACACACTATCTCACCATATATACATACATTACTACAAGATACACACACTATCTCACCATATATACACACATTAGTACAAGATATACGCGCTGTCTCACCATATATACATACATTCCTACAAGATATATCCACTATCTCACCATATCTACGTACATTACTACAAGATATACACACTATCTCACTATATATAAGCACATTACTACAAGATATACACGCTGTCTCACCAAATATACATACATTACTACAATATATACACACTATATCACCATATCTACGTACATTACTACAAGATATACGCACTATCTCACTATATATATATACGCACATTACTACAAGATATACAAGCTGTCTCACCATATCTACATACACACACTATATCACCATATCTGCATATATTACAACACTATATATCCACTATCTCACCATATCTACATACATTTCTACAAGATATACACACTATCACACCATATATACATACATTGATACTAAATATACACACGTTCTCACCAAATATACATACATTACTACAAGATATATCCATTATCTCACTATGTATATATCGCACATTACTACAAGATATACACACTGTCTCACCATATATACATACCTTACTACAATATATATATATATATATATATATATATACACACTATATCACCATATCTGAATATATTACAAATCTACATACATTACTACAATATATATTCACTATCTCACAATATATACATACATTACTACAAGATATACACACTATGTCACCATATCTACAAACATTGCTACAAGATCTACACACTATACCACCATATCTACATACATTCCTACAAGATATACACACTATCTCATCATATATACATACATTACTACAAGATATACGCACTATCTCACCATATCTACGTGCATTACTACAAGATATACACACTATCTCACCATATATACACACATTACTACAAGATATAC
>CM026388.1:47813436-47847481 GCA_014843695.1 Archivesica marissinica | reverse complement strand
TGTTGTATATCCGCGTAGTTATGAGAATATGTTGTGGTATATCCACGTAGTTATGAGAATATGTTGTGGTATATCCACGTAGTTATGAGAATATGTTGTGGTATATCCGCGTAGTTATGAGAATATGTTGTGGTATATCCACGTAGTTATGAGAATATGTTGTGGTATATCCACGTAGTTATGAGAATATGTTGTGGTATATCCGCGTAGTTATGAGAATATGTTGTGGTATATCCGCGTAGTTATGAGAATATATTGTGGTATATCTGGGTAGTTATGAGAATATGTTGTGGTATATCCGCGTAGTTATGAGAATATGTTGTCGAATATCCGCGTAGATATGATTATATGTTGTGGTATATCCGCGTAGTTAATATAATATGTTGTGGTATATCCGCGTAGGTATGAGAATATGTTGTGGTATATCCGCGTAGGTATGAGAATATGTTGTGGTATATCCACGTAGTTATGAGTATATGTTGTGGTATATCCACGTAGTTATGAGAATATGTTATGGTATATCCGCGTAGGTATGAGAACATGTTTTGGTATATGCCACAATAAAAATCTGATCAGAAAGAAAATGTACTTGTTATAAGTGTTTAGAGATAGAGGCAGTAATCCCACAAAACAGGTGGCAGTACACTATTTAAAGCTGAAAATTAAAATACTCTTCAATTGAAGATCAACTTTAATACTAACCCTAATGTCCATATTACTGCCAATTGTTTCAAGATTACTGGCCATTGTATATTTCGTTTACTGCCTCTAGATATCATTAACGGTGTGAGCGGTCAGAATAAACAACTGATCTGGTCCGATTAAGCTCAGTCCGAATCAGCCGTTGTACAACCAGTAGAAGGTATATATACAAACAAATAATTATCCAACTAACTATCCAATGTTCTTCAAAGTCGTCACTGCATAAACTTATTATGCATTTGGTGATTAGTATCTTATAATTACCTATTAATAAATTGTCCCATTGGCCATTTTTGTTGAGTACAAACGGCGTATTTTTACTAAGGGACATAAGTGATAATATTTTAGTATGGAAATGTATCCAACTCTTCCGGGTCTATTCTCCATACCGTACCGTACCGTCCAAATAGTATTCTTTATTATTCCCACTGCCCATCAATCATTTTCTGATTATTGTTGGGAGGTCATTCTGCTGAGGCGGGGAGTGGAACAATCGCATTTCCTGGGAAATAATAGGTACCTGACCGCTTTCTCCGATATATAATCATTTATCTCTTGTCCCCGATATGGAGCAATGTACAAGCAACATGCTTAGAGCAATGTACAAACAATGTGCTTAGAGCAATGTACAAGCAGCTTTCTTAGAGCAATGTACAAGCAGCGTGCTTAGAGTAATGTACAAGCAACGTGCTTAGAGCAATGTACAAGCAACATACATAGTGCAATGTACAAGCAACGTGCATAGAGCAATGTACAAACAATGCGCTTAGAGCAATGTACAAACAGCGTGCTTAGAGCAATGTACAGGCAACGTGCATAGAGCAATGTACAAGCAGCATGCATAGAGCAATGTACAAGCAACGTGCATAGAGCAATGTACAAACAACGTGCATAGAACAATGTAATGTACAAGCAACGTTCATAGAGCAATGTACAAACAACGTGCATAGAGCAATGTACAAACAATGCGCTTAGAGCAATGCACAAGCAGCGTACATAGGGCAATGTACAAGCAACGTGCATAGAGCAATGTAATTTACAAGCAGCGTGCTTAGAGCAATGTACAAGCAACGTACATAGAGCAATGTACAAGCAGCATGCATAGAGCAATGTACAAGCAGCATGCATAGAGCAATGTACAAACAACGTGATTAGAGCAATGTACAAACAACATGCATAGAGCAATGTACAAGCAGCATGCATAGGGCAATGTACAAACAACGTGCTTAGAGCAATGTACAAGCGACATGCTTAGAGCAATGTACAAGCAGCGTACATAGGGCAATGTACAAACAACGTGCTTATAGCAATGTACAAGCTGCGTGCTTAGACCAATGTACAAGCAGCGTACATAGGGCAATGTACAAACAACGTGCTTAGAGCAGTATACAAGCAGCGCATGTAGAGCAATGTACAAGCAGCGTACTCAGAGCAATGTACAAACAACCTACTTAGAGCAATGTACAAACAACGTACTTAGAGCAATGTACAAACAACCTACTTAGAGAAATGTACAAGCAGCGTACTTAGAGCAATGTACAAACAACCTACTTATAGCAATGTACAGCCAGCGTACTTAGAGCAATGTACAAGCAGTGTACCTAGAGCAATATATAATCGACATGCTTAGAGCAATGTAAAAGCGACAAAGTACAAGCGACATTCTTATAGCAATGTACAAGCGACATGCTTAGAGCAATGTACAACAGCGTGCTTAGAGCAATGTACAAACAGCGTGCTTAGAGCAATGTACAAGCGACATGCATAGAGCAATGTACAAGCAGCGTACTTAGAGCAATATACAAGCAGCGTACCTAGAGCAATATATAATCGACATGCTTAGAGCAATGTAAAAGCGACAAAGTACAAGCGGCATTCTTATAGCAATGTACAAGCGACATGCTTAGAGCAATGTACAACAGCGTGCTTAGAGCAATGTACAAACAGCGTGCTTAGAGCAATGTACAAGCGACATGCATAGAGCAATGTACAAACAACATGCTTAGAGCAATGTACAAGCGACGTGCTTAGAGTAATATACATGCAACGTGATTTGATCAATGTACAAACAGTATGCATAGGTCAATGAAAAATCAGCGATATATTAGCAGCCACAAGTACGCATACAGTGAATGCTCTATTAGCCACCCCTATTTCATGCAGGGGATGTATTAGCAGCAACTAGTTCCCATACAGTGTGCGATCTACTAGCCACCCCTATTAAATGTACAGCCGTCGAAACAAATGGGCAAGAGGTTTCAATTACAGATACTATTTGGATGAATAATTATTGTCACAAATTATAATTTTGGTACTTTTAGAGAGGTCCTCCATTTATCTAAACATAGACGTGTGAGGATTCAGCTCAGTAGGTTGCCCTGTCAATAATATTAGATTTCCATTCGCATGTTATGCTGCATTGTTTGTGATCGTCTTTTCGTTTTGTTTTTTATTTAATATAATTGCAAATATCATATATTTACATATATTAAGTAATTTGTCGTTGTTTCCGTTCCCTATTATTGTTTAATATAGTTCATAATCAAATTGCCTGTGATGAATGCTTCATTTATATAGATCTAGTATTAACAAATATATTATATATACCTTTGTGGAGACTCGAACCTAGGTGGCAATATGACTTAAGCTGTACGAGCTTAAGAGTACGAACCTAGTTTATATGTGGCACGTTCTTGCCAACTGAGGTATATGTCAGACAATGAAATATGTATCAGCTTAACACATAGTTATATGCCATATGTAAATATTTCGTGTGCAATTGTGCTGCAGTAGTAAAACATTGATATGCATGGAAGACTTCCTTTATCGTCTTGTTCGAACATTCATTTCTTGCTAATTTAATATACCTTCATCTATCCAGACAAAATCAGATATTAGTTTGCTTATAGTACTGTTGTCGCAGCTTAATTATTGTATTACCAAATTCAATTGGACATGCATATCTTATTTACTATCGTCAACGTGCTTAGTTTAAAGTACAAAGTGCACGTGTAATTGCGATATCGGACTGGTATTGTCTTGGCATCCTCAATGTACAAAATATGTTGTAGTATTCTAAATGTTCGCCTCAGTGTATGGACAGAAATCAAGAACAAAATAGCAAAAGTTATCTACAGTTACTGCATGCTGAGATATAAGGTTCTGTGGTACTGAAATAAAGATTACATATATATATTTCCTACACACACATTTTGAAGTGCAAAGGATTGTATGAGCACCTCCATCTTTAATTCGCTAGCCAGTATATACGTGTTTGTACAAATATCCCACTGATGTGATCATGCACTGTTTCAAACTGATATAGGCACTGATAGCCTTCTTAGTGATTTAGCACTCTATTGGAAGTTGTACGGCATATCATACATGTTAAACGGCATATCATACATGACCCGCTTCAACTGTACGGCATATCATGCATGTCCCTCTTAAAATGTATACACTTGTCAAATATCTGACAAACATGATGTGACTATGTGCTGTTTTACACTCATTAATCTGGATTATTATATAATTCACATTCACGTAATCGAGCTAAATTAAATTTGTATCAACTAATATTAGTCTGGTTCAACGATTGGGATATTAACCTCATATCGTATATTTGAACTATGCAACTGCTAAATTCAAATCAGAAATTCCAAACATTCTTGCAAAATAATAACAACATTTAATAATTAAGAATCTGAATATTTATTAAAACACTATTGCCGTTAAATAACCGTGATTCATGGTATTTCAGTTCAGGAAAAAAGTGTGTCAAGTCGATTGGTAGCGTACTAAACGGTCACATGCTGCCGGTCGATTGCTAGGGTAACAATTTGATTCCGCGTTATCATGTCTGTCCATTGATGAAAAGAGCGAGAGACTCGTAAATAAAGAGATGTACCGATATGTTCACACATCGCAATTATGCCTGGTAGAAGATTCAATCAGAATCCTACGAGAATGTGAACTACACAAAGTATGATCAGCGTATATCAGAGTATATAGAGCCGCTGTAAACGTATACATGTTCAATGATTACAATGTATATGCTACAAATGATTCATGTTTAGGGATTTGTGTCTTAAATTAACACAATTGCACAATTTATTTGAATATATACTTGCTAACAGGACATATTAGAGCAAAGTTTTCAAACATGACTGCACGGTCAATAATCTTAATGTCCGGTTAATTGCCAAGTTGAACGTTCCATTTTATTTTTACAATTTCATGTAGTATCCATGGCATGCCTTATGCGGAGTGCCTCTGTAATAATGTCACATGCTTGTATCTTGTATTTAGTTGATACAAGGCAAATAATGTAGGAAGCTGAGCGATTAATTTACATCGAACATGACTTGGATACTACTGTATGTATAATGCATCTTAATATATAATAATATGCCAACATATTCTCTCATTGAAAAATGGTCTTATCAAAGTCCTGTCATGTATATAGTATGCTGGATATTCGAACTGCACGTTGCGACATTATGTGTATGTATTGGATCACTCACTTTAACTTTGCATTTATGAATATTTGCATTTATATCCATGTTTGTATCATGCAACAATGAGTGTAACAATGATTGTACTTGCATTTATATCCATGGTTGTATCATACTTGTGTTTATATCCATGTTTGTATCATGCAACAATGAGTGTAACAATGGTTGTACTTGTGTTTATTTCCATGTTTGTATCATGTAATCATGAGTGTAACAATGATTGTACTTGTGTTTATATTCATGTTTGTATCATGCAATCATGAGTGTCACAATGATTGTACTTGCATTTATATCCATGTTTATCTCATGCAATCATGAGTGTCACAATGATTGTACTTGCATTTATATCCATGTTTGTATCATGCAATCATGAGTGTAACAATGATTGTACTTGTGTTTATATCCATGTTTGTATCATGCAATAATGAGTGTAACAATGATTATACTTGTGTTTATATCAATGTTTGTATCATGCAACACTGAGTGTAACAATGATTGTACTTGTGTTTATATCAATGTTTGTATCATGCAACAATGAGTATAACAATGATTGTACTTGCATTTATATCCATGTTTGTATCATGCAATCATGAGTGTAACAATGATTGTACTTGTGTTTATATCAATGTTTGTATCATGCAACAATGAGTGTAACAATGATTGTACTTGTGTTTATATCCATGTTTGTATCATGCAATCATGTGTGTAACAATGATTGTACTTGCATTTATATCCATGGTTGTATCATGCAACAATGAGTGTACTTGTGTTTATATCCATGTTTGTATCATGCAATCATGAGTGTAACAATGATTGTATTTGTGTTTATATCCATGTTTGTATCATGCAACAATGAGTGTAACAATGATTGTACTTGCATTTATATCCATGTTTGTATCATGCAACAATGAGTGTAGCAATTAATGAACTTGTGTTTATATCCATGTTAGTATCATGCAACAATGAGTGTAACAATGGTTGTACTTGCATTTATATCCATGTTTGTATCATGCAACAACGAGTGTAACAATGATTGTACTTGTGGTTATATCCATGTTTGTATCATGCAACAATGAGTGTAACAATGATTGTACTTGTGGTTATATCAATGTTTGTATCATGCAACAATGAGTGTAACAATGATTGTACTTGTGGTTATATCTATGTTTGTATCATGCAAACATGAGTGTAACAATGATTGCATTTGTGTTTATATCCATGTTTGTATCATGCAATCATGAGTGTAACAATGATTGTACTTGCATTTATATCCATGTTTGTATCATGAAACAATGAGTGTAACAATGATTGTGCTTGTGTTTATATACATGTTTGTAGCATGCAACAATGAGTGTAACAATGATTGTACTTGTGTTTATATCCATGTTTGTATCATGCAACAATGAATGTAACACTGATTGTACTTGTGTAAATATCCATGTTTGTATCATACAATCATGAGTGTAACAGTGATTGTACTTGTGTTTATATCCATTTTTGTATCATACAATCATAAGTGTAACTGTGATTGTACTTGTGTTTATATCCATGTTTGTATCATGCAACACTGAGTGTAACACTGATTGTACTTGTGTTTATATCCATGTTTGTATCTTGCAATCATGAGTGTAACAGTGATTGTACTTGCATTTATATCCATGCTTGTATCATGCAACAATGAGTGTAACAATGATTGTACTTGTGTTTATAACCATGTTTGTATCATGCAACAATGAGTGTAACAATGATTGTGCTTGTGTTTATATACATGTTTGTAGCATGCAACAATGAGTGTATCAATGATTGTACTTGTGTTTATATCCATGTTTGTATCATGCAACAATGAGTGTAACACTGATTGTACTTGTGTTTATATCCATGTTTGTATCATACAATCATGAGTGTAACTGTGATTGTACTTGTGTTTATATCCATGTTTGTATCATGCAACACTGAGTGCAACACTGATTGTACTTGTGTTTATATCCATGTTTGTATCATGCAACAATGAGTGTAACAATGATTGTACTTGTGTTTATATCTATGTTTGTATCATGCAACAATGAGTGTAACAATTATTGTACTTGTGTTTATATCTATGTTTGTATCATGCAATAATGAGTGTAACAGTCATTGTACTGGTGTTTATATCCATGTCTGTATCATGCAATCATGAGTGTAACAATGATTGTACATGTGTTTATATCCATGTTTGTATCATAGAATCATGAGTGTAACAATGATTGTACATGTGTTTATATATATCCATGTTTGTATCATGCAACAATGAGTGTAACAGTGATTATACTTGTGGTTATACGTCTAAATTGTATTTGTATCTGTATAAACTGTGCAACGCCGAATAAAGAATATACATATCTTTTAGACTGAAATAAAATATAGCTTACCGTGCCTCTACATAACAACAGAGTCTAAAATGTTTAGCAAAAGGAAATATAAGTCAGCAAATAGTACATGGATCCGATAAGTAGCTACGTTGTTATTTAATCCTCTTAAAATTAATTACTCACTTGCATACTCGGCCCTTCACAAGGCTTAACTGTTAACACCAAGGTATTCCTAGTCAACATATCAGATCATTCTCATATCTATTATTAGATAGCTGGTTTCATGAAAACATTCGCCTTATTCACATATTTATGAGAATATGTTGTGGTGTATCCACATTTCACCTTGACATAGTCCATGAAAGCTGAGGGTTTACGTGTTGACAAATATATACTGGATATGCCACCATAAAATATTATCAGAAATAAAATATACTTACAGGTGTGCAAATGGTGTGTTTATTAAAAAGGAGCTAAGTATGTAAGTGATTATAATAATGGATATAAACGCAAGTACAATGACTGTTACACTCATTATACCTCAACTACTAGTTATATGCTGTATACTAAACACAAGTACAATGACTGTTACACTCATTATACCTCAACTACTAGTTATATGCTGTATACTATACACAAGTACAATGACTGTTACACTCATTATACCTCAACTACTAGTTATATGCTGTATACTATAATATATGTGTGCATCCTAGCTCTTTATGTGTTTATGCTTTGAGTTATAGTTATATTTGCTACCCCTTGTAAACTGGAGCATGCTTGCCTTGCGCTAAGTTATAATCTATTTTACAAGTTATTTATTAATCATTTGAGTTTAAAATGCTAGACATCTCAAATACATTCTTCATTTCAGTTATATATACATTTGTTAAACTTATACTATATGTTTATCATGTCTGTTAATAGCTATGCATAGCTAATGTTCATTGTTAAATCATGCCGACTCAAAATAAATGTTGTATCTTGTATCTAAGTGATTCACACAAATGTAATGGATCGGATCCGGTGTTTATTATGATGGTCACTGTACTCACGTATGGTGTATCATATATATACATGCTTAAATAATTATTTAGCAATATTCATAATGAAGTGAAGCTAAACGTAATCTTGTAACATAACATGAAAATGCACCGTAAGGATTAGATATTTATGTAACCGAATATATTACATAACTACCTGACTATCATCTGTGTGTATAAAAAGTAAAGTGTTTGTTTATTATAGTACACCCCTATTTAATGGGCCAGCCATTTCTGACATATGAGACACCTCTTTTTATTAACATCAGTACTTCCCGAAGCCTATGCTTGTATGCCAGGCGCCATGCTGGTAGGAAATCGGTAACCATTATTTAGCTAGCTGAGGAAAACTGACATGGAAGAACAATGGCGATTACAAAATAAACACATTGCGTGCGTGCGTGCGTGCGTGCGTGGTGTGTGTGTGTGCATGTGTGCGTGCGTGCGTGCGTGTGTGTGTCTTACAGTAAACGTTTTCACGTTGCGACTACACGACATGAATTCATATAAAAATGTATAAAGTTACTCTGTTAATTCAGAATACGAGGCCATCAAGTTTCTTTAATTATGTTAGTTTATTATTTCATCATTGTAATCATTGTATTTCGCAACTTGAATAACATTATTGATATTTACTGCATGTACATAGTTTCAACCAATCAAGTGACCGGATGAGTATATTCTGCTGAGAATATGACTAGATTGCGATTACACATTGTGACATTCAGAAAACGTGCTTTAGGAAGTCGTGGTTGAAATCTCTGGGCACAACATCGATATTTTCGGAGTGTGTGGTGCTTTAACTAGCTGTAAGTACGCACATGAGTTAAGCTTAATATTCTCTATGTATTGATTATATTGAATATGATATTTGATGGATGTTTATTGTGAAATATGGAAAACCGTTTTGAGCGCAATGATTCGCCCACATTCAGTTCGTATCAAGTCTTGTTACGAGTGACCAAACTTCGTCCATGTGAGATTTGTACTTAGTCTGTTGTCTGCAGCCATCCCAGGATCTGTCATACTGTGTAATATGTAAATTGTTAAGTACGTCTGTGTAAAACTAGTGAATGATGTGTTTAGTGATGAGCAAGTTCTATGGTTATTTTGTGCAATAAATATATGTGTAGATGAAAGCTAAATGGTAATGAGTAAAACACAAATGTTTATTTCATCTCAACGGGCAAACCCTAATCGAGTATCGGAGGTCAGAGCGACGACATAAGCTGGTTGTCTCCCTTGACCCTTACTTAGGGTGAGTTTCAAAGATAATGGGTTTCACTGAGATATCATGTTGAATGTATTATCTGTAAAGATAATGTCGGTTAGCAGGTCACTGGCGACAGCATGTTGGTGCAGACATTGGTACAACGACCGTAGCTGTTGATGGATTGATAAACACCATTGATCAATCATTTTACTCTGTACTAGTTGTCAGAATTTTGTATGCTATGATGTCTTGCATTGTTATATGCTATTCTGTGTGATTGTATTGTTTTTTGGATGAATGATTTACCCTAAATGATATACTACGATATATATAAGATGATCTTTTATGTTAGGTAAATTGTATGGACATGCCTTGTAAAGACAATATGCAGTCATCATGTTATGCCTTGTGTGTGATATTAAAGGAATGTAGAACACCATCCAATCACTGTGGATGGTAGGTGGGGTGAGTTACATGGTTGGGATCTCTTGTACATTCTCGTTCTGGTACCTGAGAGCTGAATCCTGTTATGATTTCTTTGTTATGGCTATACAATGTATGCTATAGTAATTGTTGTCAGAGAATAGTCTAGTATGGTAATGTCGTTGATGATTTGATCATGACTATAGCCCTTATTGGGAACTGTAGACAAATGTTATAGCTTGTAATTGTTATGTTGCAGGCCAATTGCTATTGCGGTTGCTATGTAGATTTTGGAATAAACCATATGAAAACTGACACCAAGATCTTCGTGGCCACTAACCCCCTCCACCATATCACATTAGAAACAAAATTATAATCATGTCATTGCAGAATTTGAATGAAAATTGTTTGCATACATCTATCAAAAGTATGTCATACGTATTGAAGAGCTAATGGTCTTCCACCGCGATTCTCGGGCTGTTATTGATGGAGGAATAACCGAGTCTCATTCCGAGTAGTATTTCAGGCAGGGCCAGGCACCCTGGTGGAACCATCAACCTTCTGCAAGCCAGCTGGGTGACTTATTCGGTTAGGGAATTGAACACAAGCGCAATGAGTTCAAGAGAGTTAATATAAACAATCTTACCAGCTCAGCTACGGCGACCCACATACACTGGTATATCTATTGTTGACTTATATATCAAATAATAGAATTTTACGACAATAGACAATATTAGCTTTCTGTGTATACATTCCGACAAAAGTTAAGCACAACTTGATTTGTTTCAATACCATCTTTTCTAATAATGAACTTATTTCAAATCGGTTTGCTGTTTTCCTTATCTGTACACACATACTTACTTACCTGTGAAACCGGTTATTGGTCGATTGTTATGTATTTATGTGCATACGATAGTGTGTGTAAAGTGCCGGGTGTACTTTTTTCAACATTTGTGTTTGCGAACGAAAGCTGATGATTTGTATATAGGGATTTAAGTTTCATTTTCTATTGACTTGGTATCGGGCAGCGAAAATTAACCATACCAGAAATTTGGAAAGCTGTTGGCATGTAAAACGGTGGTTTAAGCTATGGAAGGGTGGCAGACCACGTCAGGGTTAACCATTCCATCAGTGTACGTCAAACGGGGAATTTTAGTGGCATCTACTAACAGGTAGACCACGCAAAACAACGCTGTGAGAGGAGCGGCTCATATCCAGACGGGCGCGGTAACGGGCGTTCAGTAGAGCTGGTGTACTTCGTGGTAATTTAGCGTTTGGGGCCACATTAGCACACGTACTGTAATCAGACACCCCGACAATAAGGGAATGCGAGTGCGACGACCCATAAGGCGTCACCAATTTCTGTAATAGCTAAATGCTTTAGTACATATTTCACACTCATATGGCCGTTCTCCGGTATGTATGAGCACATGCTGCTTTAAATTGCCAGAATAACTGAACGCTTTATTATATAGTTCACAATCAAGTGACCGTTCTCATGAATTAACTGCCATGTCCTGCTTTATATTGCCAGACATTTTGAGAATCCTTAGTTATATTATGATAATATGTAGTTCAGTTCTTGCATAGCATAGCATCCCATTCATTTTACATCTATATCTCCATATTTACTGTAATAACTCCCATTAATTTTACATCTATATCTCCATACTTACTGTAATAAATCCCATTCATTTTACAGCTATTTCTCCATACTTACTGTAATAAATCCCATTAATGTTACATTTATATCTCCATACTTACTGTAATAAATCCCATGAAATTTACAGCTATTTCTCCATACTTAATGTAATAAATCCCATTAATTTTACATCTATTTCTCCATACTTAATGTAATAAATCCCATTAATTTTAAATACATTTCTCCATACTTAATGTAATAAATCCCATTAATTTTACAGCTATTTCCCCATACTTACTGTAATAAATCACATTCATTTTACAATATGCTTACTGAAAGCTAAGCTCCTTTTCTGGTCATAAACAGAGGTCCAAATTACTACCCTCTCTTTGAACGCTGTGGATGAATAGGTTTTGAAGTAATATATTCCACGTTCAGATTAGAGAAACAAACTTAAGCGCAATTATTATTATGAAGTATTTTGAAAATAGCATATGAGGAAGACTGACGACGAAGAACAATGGCGATTACAAAATTCGTTATGCTAATTCCGTTCAGTACCATTTGAAAATTTGTTATATTGGAAACACAATTCTAATCATACGACTGTAGAATTTTACTGAAAATGGTTTGCATACATCTGTCAAAGTAGGTCATAAGGATTGAAGAACTAGTTTTATTCCACCGCGATTATTGGGCTGTTATTGGTGGAGGAATACACCGAGTCTCATTCCGAGCAGTATGTCAGACAAGCACCCGGGTGGAACCTCCAACCTTCTGCACACCAGCTGGATGGCTTAGTCACATGACAGTATTCGGATAGGGAATTGAAGATAGCGCAATGATTTCAAGTGAGTTAATATAAATAATCATAACAGCTCAGCTACGGCGGGCCACATCCACTGGTATATCTAGTGTTGGTTAATATAACAGGGAAATGGTTTTGACTACACTAGACAATATTAGCTTTCTATGTATACACTCCGACAAAAGATAAGCACCACCTGACTTGTTTCAATACTATCTTTTTTAATAATGAACCTATTTTAAATCGGTTTTCCGTTTTCGTTACCTGTAAACACATACATGTACTTACTTACCTGTGAAACAGGTTACTGATCAACGTTTATTTATGTTTATATGGCAGGGTGTGTAAGTGTCACGTAAAGTACTAACATTTGTGTTTGCGAACGAAAGCTTTGTTATGTAGTTTTCATTTTCTATTGACTGGGTATCGTCCGGCGAAAATTAACCATACCAGAAATATGGAAAGCTGTTGACACATACAACGGTTGTTTTAGGCATAGAAGTGTGGCAGACTAGGTTAACTATTCAATCATTGTACGACTGATGCAGCGTGTTCGTCAAACGGGGAATGTAACTGACCTCCACGTGCAGGTAGACCACGCAAAACGACGCCGCGAGAGGACCGGCTCATATCCAGACGGGTGCGGTAAAGGCCGTTCAGTACAGCTTGTGCACTTCGTGGTAATTTAGCGTTTGGGGCCACATTAGCACGCGTACTGTAATCAGACTCCTAAACAATCAGGGATTGCGAGCGCGACGACCCATATAACGTCCACATTTGACTATACTTGACATTAGCTATATCGCCATGCTCGATTTGACTGGTTACATGGACATTTGGGGTAGACTAATCGCACATGGAAACTGGTCTTATGAAAGACGTTTTATGTTACGCCCTATCGACGGTCGTGCAAGGGTTTAGCGCCAACGAAACACTTCATTTCAGGACAACCACATTTTGGGCACAACTGCTTTTGGAGGTGGTGTGTAACTGTCTGGGGATGTTTTGCCTTTGACTATAAGTTGGACTTGTACGTTCTTGATGGTAAACTGACAGGCCAAACATACAGTGACAATGTGCTAGCTCCATGCCTAGTCCCTCATTTCGACAAGCATGAGTTGGCTGACAGGCCAATGTTCATTGACGACAACGCTAACCAAACAATTACCAACGTAATCCAACATTTCAAAATAATGACAAATTAAGAACTGCTATCTGATGGTAGTGGGCCGGTAGTAGCAGGTAGGAAGCACACTAGATGTCATTGATGGTAGTGGGCCGGTAGTAGCAGGTAGGTAGCACACTAGATGTCATTGATGATAGTGGGCCGGTAGTAGCAGGTAGGTAGCACACTAGATGTCATTGATGGTAGTGGGCCAGTAGTAGCAGGTAGGTAGCACACTAGATGTCATTGATGGTAGTGGGCCGGTAGTAGCAGGTAGGTAGCACACTGGATGTCATTGATGGTAGTGGGTCGGTAGTAGCAGGTAGGTAGCACACTAGATGTCATTGATGGTAGTGGGCCGGTAGTAGCAGGTAGGTAGCACACTAGATGTCATTGATGGTAGTGGGCCGGTAGTAGCAGGTAGGTAGCACACTAGATGTCATTGATGGTAGTGGGTCGGTAGTAGCAGGTAGGTAGCACACTAGATGTCATTGATGGTAGTGGGCCGGTAGTAGCAGGTAGGTAGCACACTAGATGTCATTGATGGTAGTGGGCCGGTAGTAGCATGTAGGTAGCACACTAGATGTCATTGATGGTAGTGGGCCGGTAGTAGCAGGTAGGTAGCACACTAAATGTCATTGATGGTAGTGGGCCGGTAGTAGCAGGTAGGTAGCACACTAGATGTCATTGATGGTAGTGGGCCGGTAGTAGCAGGTAGGTAGCACACTAGATGTCATTGATGGTAGTGGGTCGGTAGTAGCAGGTAGGTAGCACACTAGATGTCATTGATGGTAGTGGGCCGGTAGTAGCAGGTAGGTAGCACACTAGATGTCATTGATGGTAGTGGGCCGGTAGTAGCAGGTAGGTAGCACACTAGATGTCATTGATGGTAGTGGGCCGGTAGTAGCAGGTAGATAGCACAATATATGTCATTGATGGTAGTGGGCCGGTAGTAGCAGGTAGATAGCACAATATATGTCATTGATGGTAGTGGGCCGGTAGTAGCAGGTAGGTAGCACAATAGATGTCATTGATGGTAGTGGGCCGGTAGTAGCAGGTAGGTAGCACACTAGATGTCATTGATGGTAGTGGGCCGGTAGTAGCAGGTAGGTAGCACAATAGATGTCATTGATGGTAGTGGGCCGGTAGTAGCAGGTAGGTAGCACACTAGATGTCATTGATGGTAGTGGACCTGTAGTAGCAGGTAGGTAGCACACTAGATGTCATTGATGGTAGTGGACCGGTAGTAGCAGGTAGGTAGCACACTATATGTCATTGATGGTAGTGGGCCGGTAGTAGCAGGTAGGAAGCACACTATATGTCATTGTTGGTAGTGGACCTGTAGTAGCAGGTTGGTAGCACACTAGATGTCATTGATGGTAGTGGGCCGGTAGTAGCAGGTAGGTAGCACACTAGATGTCATTGATGGTAGTGGGCCGGTAGTAGCAGGTAGGTAGCACACTAGATGTCATTGATGGTAGTGGGCCGGTAGTAGCAGGTAGGTAGCACAATAGATGTCATTGATGGTAGTGGGCCGGTAGTAGCAGGTAGGTAGCACAATATATGTCATTGATGGTAGTGGGCCGGTAGTAGCAGGTAGGTAGCACAATAGATGTCATTGATGGTAGTGGGCCGGTAGTAGCAGGTAGGTAGCACAATATATGCCATTGATGGTAGTGGGCCGGTAGTAGCAGGTAGGTAGCACACTATATGTCATTGATGGTAGTGGGCCGGTAGTAGCAGGTAGGTAGCACAATATATGTCATTGATGGTAGTGGGCCGGTAGTAGCAGGTAGGTAGCACACTATATGTCATTGATGGTAGTGGGCCGGTAGTAGCAGGTAGGTAGCACAATAGATGTCATTGATGGTAGTGGGCCGGTAGTAGCAGGTAGGTAGCACAATAGATGTCATTGATGGTAGTGGGCCGGTAGTAGCAGGTAGGTAGCACAATATATGTCATTGATGGTAGTGGGCCGGTAGTAGCAGGTAGGTAGCACAATATATGTCATTGATGGCAGTGGGCCGGTAGTAGCAGGTAGGTAGCAAAATATATGTCATTGATGGTAGTGGGCCGGTAGTAGCAGGTAGGTAGCACACTATATGTCATTGATGGTAGTGGGCCGGTAGTAGCAGGTAGGTAGCACAATACCATTGATGGTAGTGGGCCGGTAGTAGCAGGTAGGTAGCACACTAGATGTCATTGATGGTAGTGGACCGGTAGTAGCAGGTAGGTAGCACAATACCATTGATGGTAGTGGGCCGGTAGTAGCAGGTAGGTAGCACAATATATGTCATTGATGGTAGTGGGCCGGTAGTAGCAGGTAGGTAGCACAATATATGTCATTGATGGTAGTGGGCCGGTAGTAGCAGGTAGGTAGCACAATATATGTCATTGATGGTAGTGGGCCGGTAGTAGCAGGTAGGTAGCACAATATATGTCATTGATGGTAGTGGGCCGGTAGTAGCAGGTAGATAGCACAATATATGTCATTGATGGTAGTGGGCCGGTAGTAGCAGGTAGGTAGCACAATATATGTCATTGATGGTAGTGGGCCGGTAGTAGCAGGTAGGTAGCAGAATATATGTCATTGATGGTAGTGGGCCGGTAGTAGCAGGTAGGTAGCACAATATATGTCATTGATGGTAGTGGGCCGGTAGTAGCAGGTAGGTAGCACAATATATGTCATTGATGGTAGTGGGCCGGTAGTAGCAGGTAGGTAGCACAATATATGTCATTGATGGTAGTGGGCCGGTAGTAGCAGGTAGGTAGCACAATATATGTCATTGATGGTAGTGGGCCGGTAGTAGCAGGTAGGTAGCACACTATATGTCATTGATGGTAGTGGGCCGGTAGTAGCAGATAGGTAGCACAATACATGACATTGATGGTAATGGGCCGGTAGAAGCAGGTAGGTAGCACAATATATGAAATTGATGGTAGTGGACCTGTAGTAGCAGGTAGGTAGCACTATATATGCCAATGATGGCAGTGGGCTGGTAGTAGCAGGTAGGTAGCACAATATATGCCATTGATGGTAGTGGGCCGGTAGTAGCAGGTAGATAGCACAATATATGTCATTGATGGTAGTGGACCGGTAGTAGCAGGTACGTAGCAAAATAGATATCATTGGTAGTAGTGGGCCGGTAGTAGGATGTAGATAGCACAATATATGTCATTGATGGTAGTGGGCCGGTAGTAGCATGTAGGTAGCACAATAGATGTTATTGATGGCAGTGGGCCGGTAGTAGCAGATAGGTAGCACAATAGATGTCATTGATGGTAGTGGGCCGGTAGGTAGCACAATAGATGCCATTGATGGTAGTGGACCGGTAGTAGCAGGTAGATAGCACAATACCATTGATGGTAGTGGGCCGGTAGTAGCAGGTAGGTAGCACAATATATGTCAGTGATGGTAGTGGGCCGGTAGTAGCAGGTAGGTAACACAATATATGTCATTGATGGTAGTGGGCCGGTAGTAGCAGGTAGGTAGCAGAATATATGTCAGTGATGGTAGTGGGTCGGTAGTAGCAGGTAGGTAGCACAATAGATATCATTGATGGTAGTGTGCTGGTAGTAGCAGGTAGGTAGCACAATATATGTCATTGATGGTAGTGGGCCGGTAGTAGCAGGTAGGTAGCACACTATATGTCATTGATGGTAGTGGGCCGGTAGTACCAGATAGGTAGCACAATACATGACATTGATGGTAGTGGGCCGGTAGTAGCAGGTAGGTAGCACAATATATGCCATTGATGGTAGTGGGCAGGTAGTAGCAGGTAGATAGCACAATATATGCCATTGATGGTAGTGGGCCGGTAGTAGCAGGTAGTTAGCACAATATATGCCATTGATGGTAGTGGACCGGTAGTAGCAGGTAGGTAGCACAATATATGTCATTGATGGTAGTGGGCCAGTAGGACCAGATAGGTAGCACAATATATGCCATTGATGGTAGTGGGCCGGTAGTAGCAGGTAGATAGCACAATATATGTCATTGATGGTAGTGGGCCGGTAGTAGCATGGAGGTAGCACAATATATGTCATTGATGGCAGTGGGCCAGTAGTAGCAGATAGGTAGCACAATAGATGTCATTGATGGTAGTGGGCCGGTAGTTAGCACAATATATGACATTGATGGTAATGGGCCGGTAGTAGCATGTAGGTAGCACAATATATGACATTGTTGGTAGTGGACCTGTAGCAGCAGGTAGGTAGCACAATATATGCCAGTGATGGCAGTGGGCTGGTAGTAGCAGGTAGGTAGCACAATATATGCCATTGATGGTAATGGGCCGGTAGTAGCAGGTAGATAGCACAATATATGTCATTGATGGTAGTGGGCCGGTAGTAGCATGTATGTAGCACAATATATGTCATTGATGGCAGTGGGCCAGTAGTAGCAGATAGGTAGCACAATATATGTCATTGATGGTAGTGGGCCGGTAGTTAGCACAATACATGACATTGATGGTAGTGGACCGGTAGTAGCAGGTATGTAGCACACTATCATTGATGGTAGTGGGCCGGTAGTAGCAGGTAGGTAGCACACTAGATGCCATTGATGGTAGTGGGCCGGTAATGCCATTGATGGCAGTGAGCCGGTAGTAGCAGGTAGGTAGCACAATATCATTGATGGTAGTGGGCCGGTAGTAGCAGGTAATAGCACAATAGCATAGATGGTAGTTGGCCGGTAGTAGCAGGTAGGTAGTACAATATATGCCATTGATGGCAGTGGTTCGGTAGTAGCAGGTATGTAGCATAATATATGCCAGTGATGGCAGTAGGCTGGTAGTAGCTGGTAGGTAGCACAATATATGTCATTGATGGCAGTGGGCTTGTAGTAGCAGGTAGATAGCACAATATATGTCATTGATGGTAGTGGGCTTGTAGTAGCAGGTAGATAGCACAATATATGTCATTGATGGTAGTGGGCCGGTAGTAGCATGTAGGTAGCACAATATATGTCATTGATGGTAGTGGGCCGGTAGTAGCAGGTAGGTAGCACACTATATGTCATTGATAGTAGTGGGCCGGTAGTAGCAGGTAGGTAGCACACTATATGTCATTGATGGTAGTGGACCGGTAGTAGCAGGTAGGTAGCACAATACATGACATTGATGGTAATGGGCCGGTAGTTGCAAGTAGGTAGCACAATATGACATTGATGGCAGTGGACCTGTAGTAGCAGGTATGTAGCACAATATATGCCATTGGTGGTAGTGGGCCGGTAGTAACAGGTATAGAGCACAATATATGTCATTGATGGTAGTGGACCGGTAGAAGCAGGTACGTAGCAAAATAGATGTCATTGGTAGTAGTGGGCCGGTAGTAGGATGTAGATAGCACACTCGATGTCATTGATAGTAGTGGGCCGGTAGTAGCATGTAAGTAGCACAATAGATGTCATTGATGGCAGTGGGCCGGTAGTAGCAGAGAGGTAGCAGAATATATGTCATTGATGGTAGTGGGCCGGTAGTAGCAGGTAGGTAGTAGAATATATGTCATTGATGGTAGTGGGCCGGTAGTAGCAGGTAGGTAGCAGAATATATATCATTGATGGTAGTGTGTCGGTTGTAGCAGGTAGGTAGCAGAATATATGTTATTGATGGTAGTGGGCCGGTAGTAGCAGGTAGGTAGCACAATAGATGTCATTGATGGTAGTGGGCCGGTAGTAGCAGGAAGTAGCACAATATATGTCATTGATGGTAGTGCGCCGGTAGTAGCAGGTAGGTAGCACAATATAGGTCATTGATGATAGTGGGCCGGTAGTACCAAATATGTAGCACAATACATGACATTGATGGTAGTGGGCCGGTAGTAGCAGGTAGGTAGCACAATATATGCCATTGATGGTAGTGTGCAGGTAGTAGCAGGTAGATAGCACAATATATGCCATTGATGGTAGTGGGCCGGTAGTAGCAGGTAGGTAGCACAATATATGCCAGTGATGGCAGTGGGCCGGTAGTAGCAGGTAGGTAGCACAATATATGCCATTGATGGTAGTGGGCCGGTAGTAGCATGTAGGTAGCACAATATATGTCATTGATGGCAGTGGGCCAGTAGTAGCAGATAGGTAGCACAATATATGTCATTGATGGTAGTGGGCCGGTAGTAGCAGGTAGGTAGCACAATATATGCCATTGATGGTAGTGGACCGGTAGTAGCAGGTACGTAGCAAAATAGATGTCATTGGTAGTAGTGGGCCGGTAGTAGGATGTACATAGCACACTCGATATCATTGATAGTAGTGGGCCGGTAGTAGCATGTAAGTAGCACAATAGATGTCATTGATGGCAGTGGGCCGGTAGTAGCAGATAGGTAGCAGAATATATGTCATTGATGGTAGTGGGCCGGTAGTAGCAGGTAGGTAGCAGAATATATGTCATTGATGGTAGTGGGCCGGTAGTAGCAGGTAGGTAGCAGAATATATATCATTGATGGTAGTGGGCCGGTAATACCAAATATGTAGCACAATACATGACATTGATGGTAGTGGGCCGGTAGTAGCAGGTAGGTAGCACAATAGATGCCATTGATAGTAGTAGGCAGGTAGTAGCAGGTAGATAGCACAATATATGCCATTGATGGTAGTGGGCCGGTAGTAGCAGGTAGGTAGCACACTATATATCATTGATGGTAGTGGGCCGGTAGTAGCAGGTAGGTAGCAGAATATATGTCATTGATTGTAGTGGGCCGGTAGTAGCAGGTAGGTAGCAGAATATATATCACTGATGGTAGTGTGCCGGTAGTAGCAGGTAGGTAGCACAATATATGACATTGATGGTAATGGGCCGGTAGTAGCAGGTAGGTAGCACAATATATGACATTGATGGTAGTGGACCTGTAGCAGCAGGTAGGTAGCACAATATATGCCAGTGATGGCAGTGGGCTGGTAGTAGCAGGTAGGTAGCACAATATATGCCATTGATGGTAGTGGGCCGATAGTAGCAGGTAGATAGCACAATAGATGTCATTGATGGTAGTGGGCCGGTAGTACTAGATAGGTAGCACAATACATGACATTGATGGTAATGGGCCGGTAGTAGCAGGTAGGTAGCACAATATATGACATTGATGGTAGTGGACCTGTAGCAACAGGTAGGTAGCACAATATATGTCATTGATGGCAGTGGGCCAGTAGTAGCAGATAGGTAGCACAATAGATGTCATTGATGGTAGTGGGCAGGTAGTAGCAGGTAGATAGCACAATATATGCCATTGATGGTAGTGGGCCGGTAGTAGCAGGTAGTTAGCACAATATCATTGATGGTGGTGGGCCGGTAGTAGCAGATAGGTAGCACACTATATGTCATTGATGGTAGTGGGCCGGTAGTACCATAGAGGTAGCACAATATATGACATTGATGGTAGTGGATCTGTAGCAGCAGGTAGGTAGCACAATATATGCCAGTGATGGCAGTGGGTTGGTAGTAGCAGGTAGGTAGCACAATATATGCCATTGATGGTAGTGGGCCGGTAGTAGCAGGTAGATAGCACAATAGATGTCATTGATGGTAGTGGGCCGGTAGTAGCATGTAGGTAGCACAATATATGTCATTGATGGCAGTGGGCCAGTAGTAGCAGATAGGTAGCACAATAGATGTCATTAATGGTAGTGGGCCGGTAGTTAGCACAATACATGACATTGATGGTAGTGGACCGGTAGTAGCAGGTAGGTAGCACACTATCATTGATGGTAGTGGGCCGGAAGTAGCAGGTAGGTAGCACACTATATGCCATTGATGGTAGTGGGCCGGTAATGCCATTGATGGCAGTGAGCCGGTAGTAGCAGGTAGGTAGCAGAATATCATTGATGGTAGTGGGCCGGTAGTAGCAGGTAATAGCACAATAGCATAGATGGTAGTTGGCCGGTAGTAGCAGGTAGGTAGCACAATATAATTGATGGTAATGGGCCGGTCGTAGCAGGTAGATAGCACAATATATGTCATTGATGGTAGTGGGCTTGTAGTAGCAGGTAGATAGCACAATATATGTCATTGATGGTAGTGGGCCGGTAGTAGCATGTAGGTAGCACAATACATGACATTGATGGTAATGGGCCGGTATTTGCAGGTAGGTAGCACAATATGACATTGATGGCAGTGGACCTGTAGTAGCAGGTAGGTAGCACAATATATGCCATTGGTGGTAGTGGGCCGGTAGTAACAGGTACGTACACAATAGATGTCATTGGTAGTAGTGGGCCGGTAGTAGCATGTAAGTAGCACAATATATGTCATTGATGGCATTGGGCCGGTAGTAGCAGATAGGTAGCAGAATATATTTCATTGATGGTAGTGGGCCTGTAGCAGCAGGTAGGTAGCAGAATATATGTCATTGATGGTAGTGGGCCGGTAGCAGCAGGTAGGTAGCAGAATATATTTCATTGATGGTAGTGGGCCTGTAGCAGCAGGTAGGTAGCAGAATATATGTCATTGATGGTAGTGGGCCGGTAGTAGCAGGTAGGTAGCAGAATATATATCATTGATGGTAGTGGGCCGGTAGTATCAGGTAGGTAGCACAATAGATGTCATTGATGGTAGTGGGCCGGTAGTAGCAGGTAGTTAGCACAATATATGTCATTGATGGTAGTGCGGCGGTAGTAGCAGGTAGGTAGCACAATATATGTCATTGATGGTAGTGGGCCGGTAGTACAAAATAGGTAGCACAATACATGACATTGATGGTAGTGGGCCGGTAGTAGCAGGTAGGTAGCACAATATATGCCATTGATGGCAGTGGGCAGGTAGTAGCAGGTAGATAGCACAATATATGCCATTGATGGTAGTGGGCCGGTAGTAGCAGGTAGGTAGCACACTATATATCATTGATGGTAGTGGGCCGGTAGTAGCAGATAGGTAGCACACTATATGTCATTGATGGTAGTGGGCCGGTAGTTCTAGATAGGTAGCACAATATATGACATTGATGGTAATGGGCCGGGAGTAGCAGGTAGGTAGCATAATATATGACATTGATGGTAGTGGACCTGTAGCAGCAGGTAGGTAGCACAATATATGCCAGTGATGGCAGTTGGCTGGTAGTAGCAGGTAGGTAGCACAATATATGCCATTGATGGTAGTGGGCCGGTAGTAGCAGGTAATAGCACAATAGCATAGATGGTAGTAGGCCGGTAGTAGCAGGTAGGTAGTACAATATATGCCAATGATGGCAGTGGGTCGGTAGTAGCAGGTAGGTAGCATAATATATGCCAGTGATGGCAGTAGGCTGGTAGTAGCTGGTAGGTAGCACACTATATGTCATTGATGGCAGTGGGCTTGTAGTAGCAGGTAGATAGCACAATATATGTCATTGATGGTAGTGGGCTTGTGGTAGCAGGTAGATAGCACAATATATGTCATTGATGGTAGTGGGCCGGTAGTAGCATGTAGGTAGCACCATATATGACATTGATGGTAGTGGGCCGGTAGTAACAGGTAGGTAGAACACTATATGTCATTGATAGTAGTGGGCCGGTAGTAGCAGGTAGGTAGCACACTATATGTCATTGATGGTAGTGGACCGGTAGTAGCAGGTAGGTAGCACAATACATGACATTGATGGTAATGGGCCGGTAGTTGCAGGTAGGTAGCACAATATGACATTGATGGCAGTGGACCTGTAGTAGCAGGTAGGTAGCACAATATATGCCATTGGTGGTAGTGGGCCGGTAGTAGCAGGTACGAAGCAAAATAGATGTCATTGGTAGTAGTGGGCCGCTAGTAGGATGTAGATAGCACACTAGATGTCATTGATAGTAGTGGGCCGGTAGTAGCATGTAAGTAGCACAATATATGTCATTGATGGCAGTGGGCCGGTAGTAGCAGATAGGTAGCAGAATATATGTCATTGATAGTAGTGGGCCGGTAGTAGCAGGTAGGTAGCAGAATATATGTCATTGATGGTAGTGGGCCGGTAGTAGCAGGTAGGTAGCAGAATATATATCATTGATGGTAGTGGGCCGGTAGTAGCAGGTAGGTAGCATAGCAGGTAGGTAGCAGAATATATGTCATTGATGGTAGTGGGCCGGTAGTAGCAGGTAGGTAGCACAATATATGTCATTGATGGTAGTGGGCCGGTAGTAGCAGGTAGGTAGCACAATATATGTCATTGATGGTAGTGCGCCGGTAGTAGCAGGTAGGTAGCACAATATATGTCATTGATGGTAGTGGGCCGGTAGTACCAAATAGGTAGCACAATACATGACATTGATGGTAGTGGGCCGGTAGTAGCAGGTAGGTTGCACAATAGATGCCATTGATGGCAGTGGGCAGGTAGTTGCAGGTAGATAGCACAATATATATCATTGATGGTAGTGGACCGGTAGTACTAGATGGGTAGCACAATATATGATATTGATGGTAATGGGCCGGTAGTAGCAGGTAGGTAGCACAATATATGACATTGATGGTAGTGGACCTGTAGCAGCAGGTAGGTAGCACAATATATGCCAGTGAGGGCAGTGGCCTGGTAGTAGCAGGTAGGTAGCACAATATATGCCATTGATGGTAGTGGGCCGGTAGTAGCAGGTAGATAGCACAATAGATGCCATTGATGGTAGTAGACCGGTAGTAGCATGTAGTTAGCACAATACATGACATTGATGGTAGTGGACCGGTAGTAGCAGGTAGGTAGCACACTATCATTGATGGTAGTGGGCCGGTAGTAGCAGGTAGGTAGCACACTATATGGCATTGATGGTAGTGGGCCGGTAATGCCATTGATGGCAGTGAGCCGGTAGTAGCAGGTAGGTAGCACAATATCATTGATGGTAATGGGCGGGTAGTAGCAGGTAATAGCACAATAGCATAGATGGTAGTTGGCCGGTAGTAGCAGGTAGGTAGCACAATATCATTGATGGTAATGGGCCGGTAGTAGCAGGTAGGTAGCACAATATATGCCATTGATGGTAGTGGGTCGGTAGTAGCAGGTAGGTAGCATAATATATGCCAGTGATGGCAGTAGGCTGGCATTAGCTGGTAGGTAGCACAATATATGCCATTGATGGTAGTGGGCCGGTAGTAGCAGGTAGGTAGCAGAATATATATCATTGATGGTAGTGAGCCGGTAGTAGCAGGTAGGTAGCAGAATATATGTCATTGATGGTAGTGGGCCGTTAGTAGCAGGTAGGTAGCACAATTGATGTCATTGATGGTAGAGGGCCGGTATTAGCAAGTATGTAGCACAATATATGTCATTGATAGTAGCACAATACATGACATTGATGGTAGTGGGCCGGTAGTAGCAGGTAGGTAGCACAATAGATGCCATTGATGGTAGTGGGCAGGTAGTAGCAGGTAGATAGCACAATATATGCCTTTGATGGTAGTGGGCCGGTAGTAGCAGGTAGGTAGCACACTATATGTCATTGATGGTAGTGGGCCGGTAGAAGCAGGTAAGTAGCACACTATATCTCATTGATGGTAGTGGGCCGGTAGTAGTAGATAGGTAGCACAATACATGACATTGATGGTAATGGGCCGGTAGTAGCAGGTAGGTAGCACAATATATGACATTGATGGTAATGGGCCGGTAGTAGCAGGTAGGTAGCACAATATATGACATTGATGGTAGTGGACCTGTAGCAGCAGGTAGGTAGCATAATATATGCCAGTGATGGCAGTGGGCTGGTAGTAGCAGGTAGGAAGCACAATATATGCCATTGATGGTAGTGGGCCGGTAGTAGCATGTAGGTAGCACAATATATGCCATTGATGGCAGTGGGCCAGCAGTAGTAGCAGATAGGTAGGACAATAGATGTCATTGATGGTAGTGGGCCGGTAGTTAGCACAATACATGACATTGATGGTAGTGTACTGGTAGTAGCAGGTAGGTAGCACACTATCATTGATGGTAGTGGGCCAGTAGTAGCAGGTAGGTGGCACACTATATGCCATTGATGGTAGTGGGCCGGTACTGCCATTGATAGCAGTGAGCCGGTAGTAGCAGGTAGGTAGCACAATATCATTGATGGTAGTGGGCCGGTAGTAGCAGGTAATAGCACCATAGCATAGATGGTAGTTGGCCGGTAGTAGCAGGTAGGTAGCACAATATCATTGATGGTAATGGGCCGGTAGTAGCAGGTAGGTAGCACAATATATGCCATTGATGGTAGTGGGTCGGTAGTAGCAGGTAGGTAGCATAATATATGCTAGTGATGGCAGTAGGCTGGTAGTAGCTGGTAGGTAGCACAATATATGTCATTGATGGCAGTGGGCCTGTAGTAGCAGGTAGGTAGCACACTATATGCCATTGATGGTAATGGGCCGGTAGTAGCAGGTAGGTGGCACAATATATGCCATTGATAGGAGTGGGCCGGTAGTAGCAGGTAGATAGCACAATATATGTCATTGATGGTAGTGGGCTTGTAGTAGTAGGTAGATAGTACAATATATGCCATTGATGGTAGTGGGCCGGTAGTAGCAGGTAGGTAGCACACTATATGTCATTGATTGTAGTGGGCCGGTAGTAGCAGGTAGGTAGCACACTATATGTCATTGATGGTAGTGGGCCGGTAGTACCAGATAGGTAGCACAATACATGATATTGATGGTAATGGGCCGGTAGTAGCAGGTAGGTAGCACAATATATGACATTGATGGTAATGGGCCGGTAGTAGCAGGTAGGTAGCACAATATATGACATTGATCGTAGTGGACCTGTAGTAGCAGGTAGGTAGCACAAAATATGCCAGTGATGGCAGTGGGCTGGTAGTAGCAGGTATGTAGCACAATATATGCCATTGATGGTAGTGGGCCGGTAGTAGCAGGTAGGTAGCACAATATTGTCATTGCTGGCAGTGGGCCAGTAGTAGCAGGTATGTAGCAGAATATATGTCATTGATGGTAGTGGGCCGGTAGTAGCAGGTAGGTAGCAGAATATATACATTGATGGTAGTGGGCCGGTAGTAGCAGGTAGGTAGCAGAATATATGTCATTGATGGTAGTGGGCCGGTAGTAGCAGGTAGGTAGCACAATATATGTCATTGATGGTAGTGGGCCGGTAGTAGCAGGTAGGTAGCACAATATATGTCATTGATGGTAGTGCGCCGGTAGTAGCAGGTAGGTAGCACAATATATGTCATTGATGGTAGTGGGCCGGTAGTACCAAATAGGTAGCACAATACATGACATTGATGGTAGTGGGCCGGTAGTAGCAGGTAGGTTGCACAATAGATGCCATTGATGGCAGTGGGCAGGTAGTAGCAGGTAGATAGCACAATATATATCATTGATGGTAGTGGACCGGTAGTACTAGATGGGTAGCACAATATATGATATTGATGGTAATGGGCCGGTAGTAGCAGGTAGGTAGCACAATATATGACATTGATGGTAGTGGACCTGTAGCAGCAGGTAGGTAGCACAATATATGCCAGTGATGGCAGTGGGCTGGTAGTAGCAGGTAGGTAGCACAATATATGCCATTGATGGTAGTGGGCCGGTAGTAGCAGGTATATAGCACAATAGATGCCATTGATGGTAGTAGACCGGTAGTAGCATGTAGTTAGCACAATACATGACATTGATGGTAGTGGACCGGTAGTAGCAGGTAGGTAGCACACTATATGGCATTGATGGTAGTGGGCCGGTAATGCCATTGATGGCAGTGAGCCGGTAGTAGCAGGTAGGTAGCACAATATCATTGATGGTAATGGGCGGGTAGTAGCAGGTAATAGCACAATAGCATAGATGGTAGTTGGCCGGTAGTAGCAGGTAGGTAGCACAATATCATTGATGGTAATGGGCCGGTAGTAGCAGGTAGGTAGCACAATATATGCCATTGATGGTAGTGGGTCGGTAGTAGCAGGTAGGTAGCATAATATATGCCAGTGATGGCAGTAGGCTGGCATTAGCTGGTAGGTAGCACAATATATGCCATTGATGGTAGTGGGCCGGTAGTAGCAGGTAGGTAGCAGAATATATAGCATTGATGGTAGTGAGCCGGTAGTAGCAGGTAGGTAGCAGAATATATGTCATTGATGGTAGTGGGCCGTTAGTAGCAGGTAGGTAGCACAATTGATGTCATTGATGGTAGAGGGCCGGTATTAGCAAGTATGTAGCACAATATATGTCATTGATAGTAGCACAATACATGACATTGATGGTAGTGGGCCGGTAGTAGCAGGTAGGTAGCACAATAGATGCCATTGATGGTAGTGTGCAGGTAGTAGCAGGTAGATAGCACAATATATGCCTTTGATGGTAGTGGGCCGGTAGTAGCAGGTAGGTAGCACACTATATGTCATTGATGGTAGTGGGCCGGTAGTAGCAGGTAAGTAGCACACTATATCTCATTGATGGTAGTGGGCCGGTAGTAGTAGATAGGTAGCACAATACATGACATTGATGGTAATGGGCCGGTAGTAGCAGGTAGGTAGCACAATATATGACATTGATGGTAATGGGCCGGTAGTAGCAGGTAGGTAGCACAATATATGACATTGATGGTAGTGGACCTGTAGCAGCAGGTAGGTAGCATAATATATGCCAGTGATGGCAGTGGGCTGGTAGTAGCAAGTAGGAAGCACAATATATGCCATTGATGGTAGTGGGCCGGTAGTAGCATGTAGGTAGCACAATATATGCCATTGATGGCAGTGGGCCAGCAGTAGTAGCAGATAGGTAGGACAATAGATGTCATTGATGGTAGTGGGCCGGTAGTTAGCACAATACATGACATTGATGGTAGTGTACTGGTAGTAGCAGGTAGGTAGCACACTATCATTGATGGTAGTGGGCCAGTAGTAGCAGGTAGGTGGCACACTATATGCCATTGATGGTAGTGGGCCGGTACTGCCATTGATAGCAGTGAACGGTAGTAGCAGGTAGGTAGCACAATATCATTGATGGTAGTGGGCCGGTAGTAGCAGGTAATAGCACAATAGCATAGATGGTAGTTGGCCGGTAGTAGCAGGTAGGTAGCACAATATCATTGATGGTAATGGGCCGGTAGTAGCAGGTAGGTAGCACAATATATGCCATTGATGGTAGTGGGTCGGTAGTAGCAGGTAGGTAGCATAATATATGCTAGTGATGGCAGTAGGCTGGTAGTAGCTGGTAGGTAGCACAATATATGTCATTGATGGCAGTGGGCCTGTAGTAGCAGGTAGGTAGCACACTATATGCCATTGATGGTAATGGGCCGGTAGTAGCAGGTAGGTGGCACAATATATGCCATTGATAGGAGTGGGCCGGTAGTAGCAGGTAGATAGCACAATATATGTCATTGATGGTAGTGGGCTTGTAGTAGTAGGTAGATAGTACAATATATGCCATTGATGGTAGTGGGCCGGTAGTAGCAGGTAGGTAGCACACTATATGTCATTGATTGTAGTGGGCCGGTAGTAGCAGGTA
Organism: Archivesica marissinica; assembly: GCA_014843695.1. Lineage (NCBI taxonomy): Eukaryota > Metazoa > Mollusca > Bivalvia > Venerida > Vesicomyidae > Archivesica > Archivesica marissinica. Next base: position 47,818,264 of record CM026388.1, on the reverse strand, counting down.
GGTAGCACACTATATGTCATTGATGGTAGTGGGCCGGTAGTACCAGATAGGTAGCACAATACATGATATTGATGGTAATGGGCCGGTAGTAGCAGGTAGGTAGCACAATATATGACATTGATGGTAATGGGCCGGTAGTAGCAGGTAGGTAGCACAATATATGACATTGATCGTAGTGGACCTGTAGTAGCAGGTAGGTAGCACAATATATGCCATTGATGGCAGTGGGCTGGTAGTAGCAGGTATGTAGCACAATATATGCCATTGATGGTAGTGGGCCGGTAGTAGCAGGTAGGTAGCACAATATATGTCATTGCTGGCAGTGGGCCAGTAGTAGCAGGTAGGTAGCACAATATATGTCATTGATGGTAGTGGGCCGGTAGTTAGCACAATACATGACATAGATGGTAGAGGACCTGTAGTAGCAGGTAGGTAGCACACTATCATTGATGGTAGTTGGCCAGTAGTAGCAGGTATGTAGCACACTATATGCCATTGATGGTAGTGGGCCGGTAATGCCATTGATGGCAGTGAGCCGGTAGTAGGAGGTAGGTAGAACAATATCATTGATGGTAGTGGGCCGGTAGTAGCAGGTAAAAGCACAATATCATTGATGTTAGTTGGCCGGTAGTAGCAGGTAGGTAGCACAATATCATTGATGGTAATGGGCCGGTAGTAGCAGGTAGGTAGCACAATATATGCCATTGATGGTAGTGGGCCGGTAGAAGCAGGTAGGTAGTATAATATATGCCAGTGATGGCAGTGGGCTGGTAGTAGCAGGTAGGTAGCACAATATATGTCATTGATAGGAGTGGGCCGGTAGTAGCAGGTAGATAGCACAATATATGTCATTGATGGTAGTGGGCTTGTAGTAGCAGGTAGGTAGCACAATATATGTCATTGATGGTAGTGGGCCGGTAGTAGCATGTAGGTAGCACAATATATGTCATTGATGGTAGTGGGCCGGAAGTAGCAGGTAGGCAGCACACTATATGTCATTGATGGTAGTGGGCCGGTAGTATCAGGTAGGTAGCACACTATATGTCATTGATGGTAGTGGGCCGGTAGTAGCAGGTATGTAGCACAATATATGCCATTGGTGGTAGTGGGCCGGTAGTAGCAGGTAGATAGCACAATATATGTCATTGATGGTAGTGGACCGGTAGTAGCAGGTACGTGGCAAAATATATGTTATTGGTAGTAGTGGGCCGGTAGTAGGATGTAGATAGCACACTCGATGTCCATGATGGTAGTGGGCCGGTATTAGCATGTAAGTAGCACAATAAATGTCATTGATGGCAGTGGGCCGGTAGTAGCAGATAGGTAGCACAATATATGTCATTGATGATAGTGGGCCAGTAGTAGCAGGTAGGTAGCACACTATATGTCATTGATGGTAGTGGGCCGGTAGAAGTAGGTAGGTAGCACAATATATGACTTTGATGGTAGTGGACCTGTAATAGCAGGTAGGTAGCACAATATCATTGATGGTAGTGGGCCGGTAGTAGCAGGTAGGTAGCACACTATATGTCATTGATGGTAGTGGGCCGGTAGTACCAGATAGGTAGCACAATTCATGACATTGATAGTAATGGGCCGGTAGTAGCAGGTAGGTAGCACAATATATGACATTGATGGTAATGGGCCGGTAGTAGCAGGTAGGTAGCACAATATATGACATTGATGGTAGTGGACCTGTAGTAGCGGGTATGTAGCACAATATATGCCAGTGATGGCAGTGGGCTGGTAGTAGCAGGTAGGTAGCACAATATATGCCATTGATGGTAGTGGGCCGGTAGTAGCAGGTATATAGCACAATATATGTCATTGATGGTAGTGGGCCGGTAGTAGCATGTAGGTAGCCCAATATATGTCATTGATGGCAGTGGGCCGGTATTAGCAGGTAGGTAGCACAATAGATGTCATTGATGGTAGTGGGCCGGTAGTTAGCACAATACATGACATAGATGGTAGTGGACCTGTAGTAGCAGGTAGGTAGCACACTATCATTGATGGTAGTGGGCCGGTAGTAGCAGGTAGGTAGCACACTATATGCCATTGATGGTAGTGGGCCGGTAATGCCATTGATGGCAGTGAGCCGGTAGTAGCAGGTAGGTAGCACAATATCATTGATGGTAGAGGGCCGGTAGTAGCAGGTAATAGCACAATATCATTGATGGTAGTTGGCCGGTAGTAGCAGGTAAAAGCACAATATCATTGATGTTAGTTGGCCGGTAGTAGCAGGTAGGTAGCACAATATCATTGATGGTAATGGGCCGGTAGTAGCAGGTAGGTAGCACAATATATGCCATTGATGGTAGTGGGCCGGTAGAAGCAGGTAGGTAGTATAATATATGCCAGTGATGGCAGTGGGCTGGTAGTAGCAGGTAGGTAGCACAATATATGTCATTGATAGGAGTGGGCCGGTAGTAGCAGGTAGATAGCACAATATATGTCATTGATGGTAGTGGGCTTGTAGTAGCAGGTAGGTAGCACAATATATGTCATTGATGGTAGTGGGCCGGTAGTAGCAGGTAGGTAGCACAATATATGTCATTGATGGTAGTGGGCCGGTAGTAGCAGGTAGGTAGCACACTATATGTCATTGATGGTAGTGGGCCGGTAGTATCAGGTAGGTAGCACACTATATGTCATTGATGGTAGTGGGCCGGTAGTAGCAGGTAGGTAGCACAATACATGACATTGATGGTAATGGGCCGGTAGTAGCAGGTAGGTAGCACAATATATGACATTGATGGCAGTGGACCTGTAGTAGCAGGTATGTAGCACAATATATGCCATTGGTGGTAGTGGGCCGGTAGTAGCAGGTAGATAGCACAATATATGTCATTGATGGTAGTGGACCGGTAGTAGCAGGTACGTGGCAAAATATATGTCATTGGTAGTAGTGGGCCGGTAGTAGGATGTAGATAGCACACTCGATGTCCATGATGGTAGTGGGCCGGTATTAGCATGTAAGTAGCACAATAGATGTCATTGATGGCAGTGGGCCGGTAGTAGCAGATAGGTAGCACAATATATGTCATTGATGGTAGTGGGCCAGTAGTAGCAGGTAGGTAGCACACTATATGTCATTGATGGTAGTGGGCCGGTAGAAGTAGGTAGGTAGCACAATATATGACTTTGATGGTAGTGGACCTGTAATAGCAGGTAGGTAGCACAATATCATTGATGGTAGTGGGCCGGTAGTAGCAGGTAGGTAGCACACTATATGTCATTGATGGTAGTGGGCCGGTAGTACCAGATAGGTAGCACAATTCATGACATTGATAGTAATGGGCCGGTAGTAGCAGGTAGGTAGCACAATATATGACATTGATGGTAATGGGCCGGTAGTAGCAGGTAGGTAGCACAATATATGACATTGATGGTAGTGGACCTGTAGTAGCAGGTATGTAACACAATATATGCCAGTGATGGCAGTGGGCTGGTAGTAGCAGGTAGGTAGCACAATATATGCCATTGATGGTAGTGGGCCGGTAGTAGCAGGTATATAGCACAATATATGTCATTGATGGTAGTGGGCCGGTAGTAGCATGTAGGTAGCCCAATATATGTCATTGATGGCAGTGGGCCGGTATTAGCAGGTAGGTAGCACAATAGATGTCATTGATGGTAGTGGGCCGGTAGTTAGCACAATACATGACATAGATGGTAGTGGACCTGTAGTAGCAGGTAGTTAGCACACTATCATTGATGGTAGTGGGCCGGTAGTAGCAGGTAGGTAGCACACTATATGCCATTGATGGTAGTGGGCCGGTAATGCCATTGATGGCAGTGAGCCGGTAGTAGCAGGTAGGTAGCACAATATCATTGATGAGAGGGCCGGTAGTAGCAGGTAATAGCACAATATCATTGATGGTAGTTGGCCGGTAGTAGCAGGTAGGTAGCACAATATCATTGATGGTAGTGGGCCGGTAGTAGCAGGTAGTAGCACAATATATGCCATTGATGGTAGTGGACCGGTAGTATAAGGTAGGTAGCACAATATATGCCATTGATAGCAGTGGGCCGGTAGTAGCAGGCAGATAGCACAATATATTTCATTGATGGCAGTGGGCTTGTAGTAGCAGTACGGGTATATGTAACAGACCACATATGACTCATTGCATCGCGCTGGTAAGGTGCGGGCCTCTGGTTATTAGCAGGTGAGTGGTGTAGACAAACTAATTATGTCAATTGATTGCACTAGTGTGGCCGGGTAGTAGCAGGAAGCTAGCACACTATATGTCATGTGTAGTGCGGACCGGTTCTAGGTTACCAGGTCTAGGTCTGCCCAATAAGTACCCTGAGTATGTATGTAAGGGGCCAACTTAGGTATACCCCATTTAGTAGCATGGTAGGTCTGACAAGGTATGACAGTTGATTGGTGACAAAATCCTGGGCCGGTAGTAGCAGGTAGTTAGCACAATATATGACATTGATGGTAGTGGACCTGTAGTAGCAGGTAGGTAGCACAATATATGCCAGTGATGGCAATGGGCTGGTAGTAGCAGGTATGTAGCACAATATATGCCATTGATGGTAGTGGGCCGGTAGTAGCAAGTAGGTAGCACAATATATGTCATTGATGGCAGTGGGCCAGTAGTAGCAGATAGGTAGCACAATGAATGTCATTGATGGTAGTGGGCCGGTAGTTAGCACAATACATGACATAGATGGTAGAGGACCTGTAGTAACAGGTAGGTAGCACACTATCATTGATGGTAGTTGGCCAGTAGTAGCAGGTATGTAGCACACTATATGCCATTGATGGTAGTGGGCCGGTAATGCCATTGATGGCAGTGAGCCGGTAGTAGGAGGTAGG
>CM026388.1:47803517-47806017 GCA_014843695.1 Archivesica marissinica | reverse complement strand
ACAATGCGATGGACTATATCTGGTTTGAGGTATCGATAGCGATTAAACTAATGCTGTAAAATCTTGTTTCGCAATCGAGCTAAAAGAAATTTTCATAAACTCGACAATGTCAAACAGCTTGGCATCCATTACCAGGGAACGACATTTGTAATTGACGTTTAACTCTTTCAGCGCCGAATAAATTCAGAGCATGTGCAAACAACATAGATCCAGATCAGCCGCGGCGTAACGCCGCCTCTGATCAGGATCTATGTTGTTTGCTATTCGGACAGGTGCTTCAGCTCCACTGTCTGAAGAGCAATCAGCATATAGCCTGATCAGAGGGTATGTTCTGTTCTGTCCGATCGGGTTCTCTACTTTTTTACAACATCGCTTTTATGCGACATTGGTGGTGAAAGAGTTAATCCAATACGTTACTTCCATCTGATTCAGTGCCTTCTAAGAAGTGATACAATTTAATTACAGGGATACAGAGTCCACGCCGCACGCTTGTATTACGGAAAGTATTATTCTCAATCCAGTCACTCAGCCAGGACTAACCGGTAGTGCAGTTTTCCAATCCGACACTTTTAATGGTAATTCATAGTATTTCTATAAATATCTGTGTGTTTGTAGGATTAAATCTATTCCAGAAGGTAACGTATTATTTCTGCTATTTATTTTCTTTGTTTGCATAAATTAAATCTCAGTATTCCGGGATGTAACGTATAGTTTCTACTGCTGTTTGTTGGCATAAATTAAATCTCAGTATTCCGGGATGTAACGTATAGTTTCTACTGCTGTTTGTTGGCATAAATTAAATCTCAGTATTCCGGGATGTAACGCATAGCTTCTACTGCTGTTTGTTGGCATAAATTAAATCTCAGTATTCCGGGATGTAACGTATAGTTTCTACTGCTGTTTGTTTGCAGAATTTAAATCTCAGTATTCCGGGATGTAACGCATAGCTTCTACTGCTGTGTATTTGGAGAATTAGCTGATACTAATGCGGCTTTGTTGATCTTAACAAACTTTAATCCATATTTTCTTCAAACTATGTCTCAAACTTTGTTTGGATTGCATCGTTTTTGTAAATTGATAATGTTGATAATCCATATCGAAGCATGTGTCTTCGGTGATATGGGCGTGATGCGATAGAACTAGACAAACGATGCAACATAGGCGGATTGGTGTACTATGTTAAACATTCAATATGTATTTGTTGTTTTAGATTATCGGTATTGGTCAAGTTGTCCTTTACAATACTATTGGTTCACCCGCTGTCCTAGCGATGCCAACGGACCCGTTTTAAAGAGATGTTCTGTTAATGATATCAACATCGGTAAGACTTTTTTTATACTTTATTTTACAACGATTGCGAAGCAAGTTTGTTTTTGTTTTTTTAAATTTTGAAGCAAGTTTTAACAACTTATATTAATCACTCTCGTTGGCTCGGATGAAAGCGTATATGCGGTCATTCATGTGGGAGGAAACCGGAGTACCCGGAGAAAACCCACTTGTCCGATCTGGCGACTATCGTACCATCTCACATACTTCCCTGTCCGAAGATCGAACCCGGGTCGCATTGGTGAGAAGCGAGCGCGCTAACCACTGCGCTAATCGGACAGGTAAGTCGTATAGTACGTTGCCTATCAATTTGTTTTCTTGTCAATTATATGCATGGGCACTATAATAATAGTAATAATAATAATAATAATAATAATAATAATAATAATAATAATAATAATAGTAAATAATAATAATAATAATAATAATAATAGTAATAATAATAATAATAATAATAATAAAGACTTTATTTTACGAGGGAGCTTACATAACACATGGCTAATACAAATAAGGCCCTCAACATATATACAATGACATAGAAAACATATTAATTAAAGAAACACTACATGTTAAGTACAGTATTCAGCAATACGTCGAAGCTCATCCATTATGTATGTATATATACACCATATTTCTATGCTTCTGTTGGCTTATTCCATCTATGGTTTTCTTGTTTCCAATTGACTGATATGGCACACCTAGATTAAACATATTAACGTACATACACACTAGTATAATACATCACCGTTACCGGTTGCCCACATGAGCGACGCCTCCTGAAGAGATTAGTCATTTGAGATTTTTGGAGGATAGTGCAATGATACAGACAGAGACCCATTACAGAGTCTCATCTGGTTCTTGTACGTGCACGGTATACAACACCGACACGAGACCTCGGTTTAAAGTCTCAAATGAAAGACTGTTAATGTTATTAGGGTCAGACGGGGGATCGAACCTGCGATCCCTGTATTACCAGTCCAACGTGTTAACCACTGGACTACAGATCCGTCTGTATCTACTGTTTATATTTCATTCACACAATTTATGTAGATTATGTCTTACTATTAATAGTTCTAAAACCATAATTATGTCTTTTAAGTCAGGGGTTTGTTTATGTCATGTTTTATATTTAAGATGGTCGCACCGTCTTGCTAAATGGGTTATACTCTCTACT
>CM026388.1:47772284-47797517 GCA_014843695.1 Archivesica marissinica | reverse complement strand
CTGACATACGTCTCGGAGCGACACCCGGGGCGCCTGACATACGTCTCGGAGCGACACCCGGGGCGCCTGACATACGTCTCGGAGCGACACCCGGGGTGCCTGACATACGTCTCGGAGCGACACCCGGGGCGCCTGACATACGTCTCGGAGCGACACCCGGGGCGCCTGACATACGTCTCGGAGCGACACCCGGGGCGCCTGACATACGTCTCGGAGCGACACCCGGTGGCCTGACATACGTCGTTCGGAGCGACACCCGGGGCGCCTGACATACGTCTCGGAGCGACACCCGGGGTGCCTGACATACGTCTCGGAGCGACACCCGGGGTGCCTGACATACGTCTCGGAGCGACACCCGGGGTGCCTGACATACGTCTCGGAGCGACACCCGGGGCCTTCCTCCACACATGACGACTGGAGAGACTCCACGTGACCTGAGCTGTTGGTGCGACTTTAAACCCCAAAAACAAAACAAAAACTTTCCGTTATCCTGCCCACAACCAGACACACAGACAGACGCCACAGACAGACACACAGACAGACAGACACACAGACAGACACACAGACAGACACACAGACAGACACACAGACAGACACACAGACCGACACACAGACCGACACACAGACAGACACACAGACAGACACACAACCAGACACACAGACAGACACACAACCAGACACACAACCAGACACACAGACAGACACACAGACAGACACACAGACAGACAGACACACAGACATACAGACACACAGACAGACACACACACAGACAGACACACAACCAAGCACAGTAACCCCGTGTTCCTATGTCGGGTTGTTCACTAAGTCCCACAACCAGACACACAGACAGACACACAGACAGACACACAACCAGACACACAGACCGACACACAACCAAGCACAGTAACCCCTTGTTCCTATGTCGGGTTGTTCACTAAGTCATTTATAAGGAAGCATTTTGTTTATTTCGCACTGGAATGGCTTTTTTACTTACATGTATTGTTAATTTAGTTAATTTCGTGGAAGTCGTGATAGCGCAATGGATGGGCGTTCGCTTCATGTGCGAAAGGTCCGGAGTTCGAGCCCCGCCGGAGCCGTTACGATTGTGCCCTTAGGCAAGGCATTTATATTCCACACTGCCTCTTCTCTCTCCCTCGTGGAGATGGATGCCATCAGGAATGAGGTCTCGAGAATGATTAATATAAGTTGTAAGAACTTGTTTCGCAATCGAGCAAAAATAAATTTGTATAAACTAATTAAGTTACGGCAACACTATTCCCTATAGGAACTACAATACATCACTTAGTTCGTTACGGTGACTGTTTTATTACAACTTGGACCATAATATGGTATAAATTCCACATTTATTCACTAATAAAACAGTAACGTGAAATCATTTAAATACAACGTACTTGTTTAATTGCATTTGTATAATAAAAACTGAACTAAGTTTGTAACACGTAACTACATAAAAAAAGTTACTTCCTGTTAGCCAAAATAATGAAAACATAATTAATTGCAACTGACAAACAATAATAGTAAGCTACAGAAGCAGATTTAATATATATAAATATATAGACTTATAATTTGATTCTTGTTAAAATGTCATGTGACTTAATTATAATTCAATATAACTATGTTTGCATATAACTAAAATACCGTCCTAGACGGATCTGTAGTCCAGTGGTAACACGTTGGACTGGTAATCCAGGTATCGCAGGTTCGATCCCCACGTCTGACTAATAAAATTAACAGCCTTTCAGATGGGACTTTAAACCGAGGTCTCGTGTCGGTGCTGTACACCGTGCACGTAAAAGAACCAGAGGAGACTCTGGAATGGGTCTCTGTCTGTATCATTGCACTATCCTCCAAAAATCTAAAATGACTAATCTCTTCAGGAGGTGTCGCTCATACGGGCAACCGGTAGCGACGATAAATAAACGTAAAACACAAATAGAATACCGTCAAATAGAGTGCTTTGATGACTTGCATACTGCTCATAGGGGCTGTTCCCTGCCTTCCTAACAGTGACAATTAACTTATAACTGCCAAAAATAGTCCAATTTCAGAAATCATTTATGCGTCAAAAAACGCAAACATTATAATTTCTTAAAAGCCGCTAATGTTATTGCTTTCAATTTTTGCATACACATCAGAGAACTAATTCTCTACATGCACGCCAGCACCTAATCTTCATAAGTGAAGGAGTGCTGTTTAAACAAAGAAGAACACACGTACACACACACACACACGCACGCACACACACGCACGCACGCACGCACGCACACTCGCACGCACGCACACACACACACACACAGATTAGCCCAAAATAGTCCGATTTCATAAATTATTTATGCATAAAAACTCTTAAACATTATCATTATTGTTTTGAAACGTTGCATACATTATTAATATTATTATTGGGGGTGATGGCCGAGGTCTCGTGTCGGTGCATTGTGTTGCTTTAATCCACAGGATTGGCATGCCTATTGTTGGGGGTGATGGCCGAGGTCTCGTGTCGGTGCATTGTGTTGCTTTAATCCACAAGATTGGCATGCCTATTGTTGGGGGTGATGGCATTGTGTTGCTTTAATCCACAAGATTGGCATGACTATTGTTGGGGGTGATGGCATTGTGTTGCTTTAATCCACAAGATTGGCATGCCTATTGCTGATTGTATTCCTTTAATAATGGCGGGGTGGGGATCGATCTCAATCCCCTAGTAACCACTGACCCGCCCCTGAATTTAGGGTACTCTACACCTCGGTATAAATGTATAAATACTAAACACATTACGACTATGGTCGACACCCACGATCTTAATCATGTTACCCTTTTTCTATTAGTATCATTAAATTTAGTAAAGTACTAGCACAACTCTTGTATTCAGTCTCTTTGTTAATTACAATCTAGTCTTATGGGGAGGGCCGTAACTAATGTTGTTAAAGCTTGTGGCCCAACCCATTTGCTTCAACATATAATGACAATCCTTGAGCAAACAATGCCACGAATCATGCATTATGGATAGTTATACAAGTTGGTTCATTTGTTTTGTATTGTACATTGTATATATAGAATGCAATAAAATATGATTAAACTAAACCCACGATCCCTGAACAAGAGTCCAGCGCGTTACCACGAGACCCACATACCGCCCCGCATAAGCAGCTGTCTGTAGTCAATGTTATTTTGAATACATGCTAGGTAATAAACACATCCAAACACAATCTACTTGACGAACTTGTGTCAAGAGGAGCTATTGTGCGTCCTTCGTTTTCTCACGATTTAATTAATTAATGCTCATTAAAATTCATAAATTTGGGTTACTTACAGCAATGTGTCTGATACATACTTGTCGACAGATTTAGAACGCGCGCATTTCTGGTTGATTTTTTGTGTCCGGATAAGAATGTGCGTGTATACATGTAGGGACAAGTAATTCATTAAACATGGTAAGCGTGTATTTTAGGATTATGGTTACATTTTGTTTGTTTTTGGCAGGTTTTAAGTAGCACCAACAGCTTTCGTCATTACAGACGGATCTGTAGTCCAGTGGTAGCACGCTGGACTGGTAATCCAGGGATCGCCGGTTCGATCCCCCGTCTGACCCTAATAAAATTAACAGTCTTTCAGATGGGACGTTAAGCCGAGGTCTCGTGCCGGTGCTTTAAACCGTGCACGTAAAAGAACCAGAGGAGAATCTGGAATGGGTGTCTGTCTGTATCATTGCACAATCCTCCAACAATCTAAAATGACTAATCTCTTCAGGAGGCTTCGCTCATATGGGCAACCGGTAGCGACGATAAATAAACGTAAAACACGCACGCTTTCGTCATGGCTACTCTCCAGCTATTATTGGTGGAGGAATACTGGATACAACCCTCCCCCATCGATCAGTTGTTCAAGCACGGACGGGCACCCTGGTAGAACCGTCGATCTTCCGCAAGCTAGCTAGATTGCTTCCTCACATGAAATAATTCGACATTAAGATTCGAACATGTAGCAGTGAGGGGCACATGATTTTTTAACCACTTGGCCACGGCGGCCCCTTACAGTTACATTGTACCATGTATAACTGCATATAAAAGTTGGAACATTACAGGAGGTTGTCGTCACTGGTATGTTCACAAACAACATATATGATGCATATTTGGTTTTATAATACATACAGAGCTTGTCGTCACTGGTATGTTCACAAACAAAATATATGATGCATTTTTGGTTTTATAATTTTTGGGTTTTATAATTTTGGGTTTTATAATTTTGGGTTTTATAATTTTGGGTTTTATAATTTTGGGTTTGGGGTTTTATAATTTTGGGTTTTATAATTTACTTTTCAATCGATTGCACTAACATTCAGCACACATTAAAACGAAGCAGACAAGGACAATGTATGTCCGCTCGCCCATATGGTTCGCCGGAGGCGAGGGTAAATAAGCTCAATCATCATCATCACAATGTATGTAGTGTGTAAGGTTTGAACATACGATCCTAGCGTCTGCAAGTTCAAGGCGCTTACATCTGAACAAGTTCGTCTCATGGAATAAGCAATGTGTATTTTCACTGATAACCGTAATTTTCATATTTTGCCAGTTCTAGTAATTTTCATATTAGTCACCGTGTTGGATTTTGCCAGTTCTAGTAATGTTCAGCATCCCTAATATGTGTTTGTTTTGGTGGGGTTTAAAGTCACACCAATATCCTAGGTCATGTCGTGACTCGCCAACTATCACTGGGGGAGTAGGATCCCGGGTGTCCCTCCGAACAGCAGTTCAGACTCGGACGGGTGACGGGGTAGAACCACCGATCTTCCACAAGCCAGCGTCGGTAAAGCATATCATACCTAATTTTTTAAGTTAATTTTATGTTGGTCCATTTATACCATAACGTTCAGTACAAGATCATTTTAGAAGAACGTATTTAGTTTTCGCTAACTTTGACATATGGTACATATAGATCCGTTTCTTCAGTTTATGATAAATGTAATATATCGAACTACAAATGTAGGAACAGTTTATGATAAATGTAATATCAAACTACAAATGTAGGAACAGTTTATGATAACTGTAATATCGAACTACAAATGTAGGAACAGTTTATGATAAATGTAATATCAAACTACAAATGTAGGAACAGTTTATGATAAATGTAATATCGAACTATGAATGTAGGAACAGTTTATGATAAATGTAATATCGAACTACAAAGGTAGGAACAGTTTATGATAAATGTAATATCAAACTACAAATGTAGGAACAGTTTATGATAAATGTAATATACCGAACTGCCAATGTATTACACGTATAGTACAGTGATATTTTTCTGCAACAACACACATAATATTATCGATTTATAATCATTATAAATAGTGCTGAGTTGGATTTTTTAATTATATATTTAACAAAATAATATTAATAAAATGTTCTTTTCCCCCCGTTTTTTATGAACAAATTAGCTGTAAAGACATTTTTTCATACCTCGATGAAAGACGGAACAATAAAATTAAATTGTAATAAACTTATAATTACAACTAAAATTTTATAAATTACAATTTTGATTCGTCAGTATTTGCATACCGTATATAATACGTACACATTTCTAACGTGTTGCTCTTTGCTGATGATATTGTATTGTTTTACCACTGTCCCAAATTCTCTACAATTAACCCTTTCAACACCACATACCTCTAAATTGGCTTACAAAAAAGTGTAGATCCAGATGAGCCGGCTCGTGACGAGCCGTCTCATCAGGATCTGCACTTTTTTCAAGTAATATAACTATTTTTAGAAAAAACATTACCCATTTTGATAAATGAACTGATCCAAATGTAATTTTGTTATTATTTTATTGGTCTAAAAATATCATGGACCAGTCCATGTCAGTTACTTGGTGTTGAATGGGTTAATAAAACTAAAATATGCATTTTTGAGTAGAAATGTCCAATGGAATATCAGTGATCAAACTATCGAAAGTGTAGCTATCTTGGTGTAGAAATGCTTTATAACCGAAGCCTGTCGCATGCTGTTACTAAGTTATCTGACCAAGCACTGAGAGAGCTATGTCAAACCTGTTATTTATTTTTCAAAGACTAAATTTTGATATTAAAGTGAAACTTGATTTCTTCGATAACTGGTTCAGCCAATACTCACAGACTGTGCACATGTGTGTGGGGTGTATATAGTTTTAAAGTTACACCTTAAATTTTGTAAATTTGTACTTGGTGTCAAAACGCAAACGCCGAATATGGCTGCATTTGGTGATTTTTTAAAAAAAAAAGGCTGTCCGATTAGCGCAGTGGTTAGCGCGCTCGTTTCTCACCAATGCAACCCGGGTTCGATCCTCGGACCGGGAAGTATGTGAGATGGTACGGTGGTCGCTAGATCGGACAGATGGGTTTTCTCCGGGTACTCCGGTTTCCTCCCACACGAATTATCATATTTACGTTTTCATCCGCGCCAACGAGAGTGGTTAATATAAGTTGTTAAAACTTGCTTCGCGATCGTTGCAAAATAAATAAAGTTTAAACTTTAAACAGTAGATGAACTCGGTCGTCTATCTTTTGATGTTATACGTGAAGAACGTGCAATATCCTATTACTTGAAAATAAAACGAAATCCTGACTCTATTATGAATACAAACTTAGAAAAACAAAGTTCGCCAAAAGCAGATACAACATTAACTAAGAATACTTGGGTTCTAAGTGTGACAAAATTATTTTAGTTATCAATGGACTGATTTTAGCCCTACTATTAATGATTTATTTTGCAATAAAACATGTTCTGTTCTGTTCAATAATCATATTAGATACTTAGAGAACAGAATAATGAATGTTACGGTTCATCGGATTATGAACGGCTATCACGTGGGCTGAATCAGCCAATCAGAATCGCGGGTTTCAATTCAAAACTGCACTAGTCACGTGCACTAAAAATTGTAAATAAAATCTATATATCTAATCAAAAATTGACATTAAATTGATAGGTTTGGACAAAGCATACTGTCGCATACTGCCTGGTTGTACTGATCTCTCGTGCAAAGCTTCATGAAGTACTTAGCGATAAACACGTCAAGAAACACATGGAAGTCATGATATCTCAGTGGTAGTGTGTTCGCTTCACGTGCAAAAGGCCCGGAGTTCGAGCCCCGCTGGAGCCGTTACGATTTTAAACTCCACATGCCTCTTCTCTCTCCCTCGTGGCGATGGATTCCATCAGGAATGAGGTCTCGAGAGTGATTAGTATAAGTTATAAGAACTTGTTTCGCAATCGAGCTAAAATAAATGTGTATAAATTAAACGTCAAGAATATATGGATATATTCACAAATCGTGCAAAAACCAATCTTCGTTGTACCGGAGTTCCCATTATGTGATACATAAGCAATGTCCAGATGGTTGAAAACACAATTGCAGTTACAACTTTGGAGAAAATACACAAATCACGCTTCGCTGTGTAAAATGCAGTTGCCTATTTAATGTGGTTCATAGCACTAGATCGCTCGTCTGACCCTATAATAAAATTAACAGTCTTTCAGATGGGACTTTAAACCGAGGTCTCGTGTCGGTGCTTTACACCGTGCACGTAAAAGAACCAGAGGAGACTCTGTAATGGGTCTCTGTCTGTATCACTGCACTCTCCTCCAAAAATCTAAAATGACTAATCTCTTCAGGAGGCGTCGCTCATATGGGTAACCGGTAGCGACGATAAATAAACGTAAAACACGCATACACTAGATAAACGTCATAAATAACTCATCGTTGAGATAGAGTACCTACTTTGTAACAAACAAGTATAGTACAGATGGTTTCGGTAACAAATCAGTCCGTGCAGTGACACTTTCGGATAAACGACACAAATCACAAATCGGTCATCGTTGTGACAGCGTTCAAATTCATGTTGTCATATTTGTGGTGACAAAACAATGTAGATATTCTTATATTCATTGTATGTCGCGAATTAATCTGTTCATTTTAAAGTGAGTGTGATGTTGATAGTTTTATTGCTTTCTAATGAGCAAAAATGATGTAGCTGACATATTGTATGTTGTTTTATTAATCAGCTGATCTAGGTCATAGTGTTTATGATTAATTAAAACCTGTTTTACGTGTAAGGTATATAGGGGACGTGTGTTCTTTTCAGTGTATGATCAATTTACGATTGCAGATGGAACGCCCACGTTGGCGAGAATCGCTGACTTTATTACTAAATTACTTGCTCCACACAGCTGCAGATTCGAATCACACTAGGGGCGTCGATTTATTCCATGTGAGAAAGCTATGCAGTTGCTTGCAGAAGATCAGTGGTTCTACCCTGATGTTAGTCCATGTATGATATACTGCCCGGAAGGGGCATCCGATGTCTTCCTCCATCAATGATAACTGGAGAGTCGCCATATGATTTGAGCTTTTGTGGGACCCCACAAACAAACAAACAATGCATATGTTCCACTTTAGTCCAATACATTATACATTTGTACCTTGCGGAATGAACGATATATTGAATGTAATTGAATTGAATGTAATTGACTAAAACAAACAGTCAAACTGACATATGAGAAACCACAGCAATGTGTTGTAACATGCTATAATAATATAACATGGATATGTACACTATATGCATGCACGTCATGGCAGCCGCTTCAGTGATTGGTTCAATTCCTGTCTATATATAGTCATCTGGTGGTAGTGATTGGTTTAAATCATGTCTATAGATAGTCAGTGTGCGGCAGTGATTGTTTTTAAAAAAATTATTTAAGTTTATGTAACGTCGCTACCGGTTTCCCATTTGAGCGACGGGCAGTTTACCTAACAACACCTTTCCTGGGCAGGCTCCAGCGGTTAACCAGTACTTGGTGCACCAACCTCCGTAAGAAACTGCCAACTTTTTCATATAAATGAGACACGGTCTGAGCGGGGCTCGAACCCGTGACCATCAGAGATGATAGGTTACAGTGGTATACAAGTCAGCGACCTTAACCATTGGCAATGGAGGCCGGCAGTGATTGGTTCAATTCCTGTCTATATATAGTCAGCGTGCGTCAGTGATTGGTTCAATTCCTGTCTATATATAGTCATCTGGTGGTAGTGATTGGTTCAAATCCTGTCTATATATAGTCAGCGTATGGCAGTGATTGGTTCAATTTTTGTCTATGGATAGTTAGCTGCGGCTGTGATTGGTTCAATTCCTGTCTATAGATAGTAAGCGTGCGGCAGTGATTGGTTCAATTCCTGTCTATAGATAGTTAACGTGCGACAGTGATTGGGTCAATTCCTGTCTATATATTGTCAGCGTGCGGCAGTGATTGGTTCAATTCCTATCTATAGATAGTTAACGTGCGACAGTGATTGGGTCAATTCCTGTCTATAGATAGTTAGCGTGCGGGAGTGATTGGTTCAATTCCTGTCTATAGATAGTTAGCTGCGACTGTGATTGGTTCAATTCCTGTCTATAGATAGTTAGCTGCGGCTGTGATTGGTTCAATTCCTGTCTATAGATAGTCAACGTGCGGCAGTGATTGGTTCACTTTATGTCTATGGATAGTCAGCTGGCGATTGTGATCGGTTCAATATCTGTCTATGGATAGTTAGCTGGCGGCAGTGATGCAGTACTAAGTGACAACCACACTGAATGGCGTCTGTGCCCGGATGCGAGGGCTCTTCACAAGTTTATTTTAATAATATTGTATTTGCTATATGACATTTACATTAGATACACAATCATGACAATAAAGATAAAGCATTACCCGTGCACAGGTATATGTATGTATATGTCCAGGTACCACATTTCCTCATTACCCGTGCACAGGTATATGCATGTATATTTCCAGGTACCCCATTTCGTCATTACCCGTGCACAGGTATATGCATGTATATTTCCAGGTACCCCATTTCTTCATTACCCGTGTACAGGTATATGTACGTATATTTCCAGGTACCCCATTTCTTCATTACCCGTGTACAGGTATATGTACGTATATTTCCAGGTACCCCATTTCCTCATTACCCGTGTACAGGTATATGTACGTATATTTCCAGGTACCCCATTTCTTCATTACCCGTGCACAGGTATATGCGTGTATATTTCCAGGTACCCCATTTCCTCATTACCCGTGCACAGGTATATGCATGTATATTTCCCGGTACCACATTTCCTCATTACCCGTGCACAGGTATATGCGTGTATATTTCCAGGTACCCCATTTCCTCATTACCCGTGCACAGGTATATGCATGTATATTTCCCGGTACCACATTTCCTCATTACCCGTGCACAGGTATATGCATGTATATTTCCAGGTACCACATTTCCTCATTACCCGTGCACAGGTATATGCATGTATATTTCCAGGTACCACATTTCCTCATTATCCGTGCACAGGTATATGCATGTATATTTCCAGGTACCCCATTTCTTCATTACCCGTGCGCTGGCTGTCATTCTCTTCGTGTACTCTGCATCATCTTTAAACAATCCACAAGATCCAAAACCAGGTATGATACTAAACTATGTAACAAAGACAGAATTATGCATGTGGAAGATTGGAATACCTAGTAGATCTCGCAGGTAAAATGGAAAGTCTCACTAAACCACATTAGGCTACTAGTAACTGCACGCGTTATTAATTTTTTAGAAGGACCATAGACCTATATGTAACATAGATTGGAAAATATCGCCAAATTACGCAGAATCTCGCGGCTGTACTCTATAGGGTTATGAATCTCGAATCTGTACTCGCGGCTGTACTCTATAGGGTTATGAATCTCGCGGCTATACTATATATGGTTATGAATCTGGCGACTGTACTCTATAGGGTTATGAATCTCGCGGCTATACTATATAGGGTTATGAATTTCGCGACTGTAGTCTGTAGGGTTATGAATCTCGCGACTGTACTCTATAGGGTTATGAATCTCACGACTGTGCTCTATAGGGTTATGAATCTCGCGACTGTACTCTATAGGGTTATGAATCTCGCGACTGTACTCTATAGGGTTATGAATCTCGCGGCTATACTCTATAGGGTTATGAATCTTGCGGCTATACTATATAGGGTTATGAACCTCGCGATTATACTCTATAGCGTTATGAATCTCGCGACTGTACTCTGCAGGGTTATGAATCTCGCGACTGTACTCTATAGGGTTATGAACCTCGCGGCTATACTCTATATTGTTATGAATCTCGCGACTGTACTCTGCATGGTTATGAATTTCGCGACTGTACTCTATAGGGTTATGAATTTCGCGACTGTACTATATAGGGTTATGAATCTCGCGGCTATACTATATAGGGTTATGAATCTCGCGGCTATACTCTATAGGGTTATGAATCTCGCGGCTATACTCTATAGGGTTATGAATCTCGCGGCTATACTCTATAGCGTTATGAATCTCGCGACTGTACTCTGCATGGTTATGAATTTCGCGACTGTACTCTATAGGGTTATGAATCTCGCGGCTATACTATATAGGGTTATGAATCTCGCGGCTATACTATATAGGGTTATGAATCTCGCGGCTATACTATATAGGGTTATGAATCTCGCGGCTATACTCTATAGCGTTATGAATCTCGCGGCTATACTATATAGGGTTATGAATCTCGCGGCTATACTATATAGGGTTATGAATCTCGCGGCTATACTATATAGGGTTATGAATCTCGCGGCTGTACTCTGTAGGGTTATGAATATCGCGGCTGTACTCTATACGGTTATGAATCTCGCGGCTATGCTATGTAGAGTTATGAATCTCGCGGCTGCATCCATTAGGGTTATGAATATCGCGGCTGTACTCTATACGGTTATGAACCTCGCGGCTGTACTCTGTAGGGTTATGAATATCGCGGCTGTACTCTATACGGTTATGAATCTCGCGGCTATGCTATGTAGGGTTATGAATTTCGCGGCTGCATTCATTAGGGTTTCTGAATAACAGAGGGTATAAATAGTACTGTGTTAATGAATTGGTCCAGTGTTGTTGGACTCGTATCAGATCGATCGCAAGATTAAAAATGTACATCTGGAGACGTCACCCTCATTGACAACCGGTAGTGTGCATGGGAGGCGGGGGGAGGCAACGATAAATAGCAGTTAAAGTCATATACACGTTCAGAATGACCGGGGGTCCCACTATATCTAAACATGTTGTTATCATGTAACTGTGCACGTTATAAACGTTTATTACCCACATGTTTCAATTAAAGAAATCAAACCGTAGACATTTATAATGTACTTGAAACATATATATTCTCATTTGACAAGGATAGTCTTGTATTCATTTGGTTTTCTCCTTAACTGTGTTACACCGTTATAAATTATACTAGCAAAGACATGTATGCGCGCAGAATCACGTGTGGTTGTTTTATTAAAATTGCTAACATAAACAATAGGAGATATACTACATACATTGGAATTTCAACCTTCTGAACAACACTATCTATGACTTTAATAAGAATACCAGTGTGTTATTTATATATTATTCATACATTATTTATATGTTATTTATATGTTCTTTATACATTATTAGCTGTGTCTTGAACACATGCAAACCCTGTTAATGTTACGAACATTAAACATGAATACAGGTCTACATGCCAAAAACTACGCAAAATAACTGTATGCATGCATACATAGTTCATATCGGAATACTGTCAAACTCATTGTATGCATGCATACATAGTTCATATCGGAATACTGTCAAACTCATTGTATGCATGCATACATAGTTCATGTCGGAATACTGTCAAACTCATTGTATGCATGCATACATAGTTCATGTCGGAATAATGTCAAACTCATTATATGCATGCATACATAGTTCATGTACACACTATTTATTGATTTAACCTGTTTTCTGGACTCTAGGCTGTCGATCAATCGCCGACGTTATATTTCTATTGGACGGATCTGATAGCATTTCTGACCACGAATTCAACCAACAACGGGAATTTATCCAACGATTTCTACAGTTATCAGACATAGGTCCCGACTCCATCCGGGTCGGTCTGGCAGTGGTGAGCAGCACGATCGGCGACGAGTTCCCGCTATCTCTAAACTCAACCAAGGAGAACTTGCTCAGAATTATCCCCGGCATTACACAACCACAGGAAGGGAGTAGAACGGATCTAGGTTTGATTCAGATGGAACAGTTATTTCGTAGACACGGTAAGTAACGACCTGTAAGTAACATCCGTAGCGACCGGTAAGCAACGACCGGTACGTAACGAACGTAACGACCGGTAAGTAACGACCGGTACGTTTTAGTTTAATCATATTTTATTGCAAATCATTATTATATATGTCATGCATAAACAGATATAATACATAATATGAACATGCAAATGGTTTGGGCCACAAGTTTTAACAACATTAGACAACGGCCCGCACCCGACCGGTAAGTAACGACCGTAACGACCGGTAAGTAACGACCGGTAAGTAACGACCGGTAAGTAACGACCGTAACGACCGGTAAGTAACGACCGTAACAACCGGTAAGTAACGACCGTAACGACAGGTAAGTAACGACCGTAACGACCGTAACGACCCGTAAGTAACGAACGTAACGACCGGTAAATAACGACCGTAACGACCGGTAAGTAACGACCGTAACAACCGGTAAGTATCGACCGTAACGACCGGTAAGTAACGACCGTAACGACCGGTAAGTAACGAACGTAACGACCGGTAAGTAACGACCGGTAGGTAATGACCGTAACGACCGGTAAGTAACGACCGTAACAGCCGGTAAGGAAATGATGACTCAATTGGAACCAGACACCACAAAGAGACAAATCACACTTGGATAAACCCGCAGGAAATATACCGTACAAATTCAGTCTCTATTAGTATGTGTATTTTCCGAGCAAGTATTACCACAGGACTCTGAAGTTGCATCTATTTCCAAACATCTATTTTAATTAGAGAATAGCACTCGCAGATATACAAACCCCCACGATGTTATGTGACACACACACTATGTTTCACTGTGCAGTTGTATACTAGAGGACATAGAAAATGCACACTTCGGATAAGTGTGTTTTTACATGAAAACAACAACTATATAAATACATTTTGGAATAGTTTTAGTTGTTCAGTTTGTGCTTTGTAATAAAGATGTGATATATCTTTGATGGAATCCTTCGTATTTCGTGTTCATTTAATAATAATCATATAATGTAGGTGTGCGTTCTATGTCATCTAGCATATAATGTAGGTGTGGGTTTTCTGTGTCCTCTAGTATATAATGTAGGTGTGTGTTTTCTATGTCCTCTAGTATATAATGTAGGTGTGCATTTTCTGTGTCCTCTAGTATATAATGTAAGTGTGCGTTTTCTATGTCCTCTAGTATATAATGTAGGTGTGCGTTTTCTGTGTCCTCTAGTATATAATGTAGGTGTGCGTTTTCTATGTCCTCTAGTATATAATATAGGTGTGCGTTTTCTATGTCCTCTAGTATGTAATGTATATGTGTTTTTTCTATGTCCTCTAGTATATAATGTAGGTGTGCGTTTTCTATGTCCTCTAGTATATAATGTAGGTGTGCGTTTTCTATGTCCTCTAGTATATAATGTAGGTGTGCGTTTTCTATGTCCTCTAGTATATAATGTAGGTGTGCGTTTTCTATGTCCTCTAGTATATAATGTAGGTGTGCGTTTTCTATGTCCTCTAGTATATTATGTAGGTGTGCGTTTTCTATGTCGTCTAGTATAGCATGTAGGTGTGCGTTTTCTATGTCCTCTAGTATATAATGTAGGTGTGCGTTTTCTATGTCCTCTAGTATATTATGTAGGTGTGCGTTTTCTATGTCCTCTAGTATATAATATAGGTGTGCGTTTTCTATGTCCTCTAGTATATAATGTAGGTGTGCGTTTTCTATGTCCTCTAGTATATTATGTAGGTGTGCGTTTTCTATGTCGTCTAGTATAGCATGTAGGTGTGCGTTTTCTATGTCCTCTAGTATATAATGTAGGTGTGCGTTTTCTATGTCCTCTAGTATGTAATGTTGGTGTGCGTTTTCTATGTCCTCTAGTATGTAATGTAGGTGTGCGTTTTCTATGTCCTCTAGTATATAATGTAGGTGTGCGTTTTCTATGTCCTCTAGTATATAATGTAGGTGTGCGTTTTCTATGTCCTCTAGTATATAATGTAGGTGTGCGTTTTCTATGTCCTCTAGTATATAATGTAGGTGTGCGTTTTCTATGTCCTCTAGTATATAATGTAGGTGTGCGTTTTCTATGTCCTCTAGTATATAATGTAGGTGTGCGTTTTCTATGTCCTCTAGTATATAATGTAGGTGTGCGTTTTCTATGTCCTCTAGTATATTATGTAGGTGTGCGTTTTCTATGTCCTCTAGTATATAATGTAGGTGTGCGTTTTCTATGTCCTCTAGTATATAATGTAGATGTGCGTTCTCTATGTCCTCTAGTATGTAATGTAGGTGTGCGTTTTCTATGTCCTCTAGTATATAATGTAGGTGTGCGTTTTCTATGTCCTCTAGTATGTAATGTAGGTGTGTGTTTTCTATGTCCTCTAGTATATAATGTAGGTGTGCGTTTTCTATGTCCTCTAGTATATAATGTAGGTGTGCGTTTTCTATGTCCTCTAGTATATAATGTAGATGTGCGTTCTCTATGTCCTCTAGTATATAATGTAGGTGTGCGTTTTCTATGTCCTCTAGTATATTATGTAGGTGTGCGCTTTCTATGTCGTCTAGTATAGCATGTAGGTGTGCGTTTTCTATGTCCTCTAGTATATAATGTAGGTGTGCGTTTTCTATGTCCTCTAGTATGCAATGTTGGTGTGCGTTTTCTATGTCCTCTAGTATGTAATGTAGGTGTGCGTTTTCTATGTCCTCTAGTATATAATGTAGGTGTGCGTTTTCTATGTCCTCTAGTATATAATGTAGGTGTGCGTTTTCTATGTCCTCTAGTATATAATGTAAGTGTGCGTTTTCTATGTCCTCTAATATATAATGTAGGTGTGCGTTTTCTATGTCCTCTAGTATATAATGTAGGTGTGTGCATTTTCTATGTCCTCTAGTATATAATGTAGGTGTGCGTTTTCTATGTCCTCTAGTATAGAATGTTGGTGTATATACAGTCAATGTGATTGGGCACTTCACTTCTACATGACTAATCTCTTAGAAGGTATTTCAAAAGTAATGTTCGATCCTCCGTCTGACCCTAATACAATTAACAGTATTTCAGATGGGACGTTAAACCGAGGTCTCGTGTCGGTGCTTTACACCGTGCACGTACAAGAACCAGAGGAGACTCTGGAATGGGTCTCTGTCTGTATCATTGCATTATCCTCCAAAATCTAAAATGACTAATCTCTTCAGGTGGCGTCGCTCATATGGGCAACCGGTAGCGACGATAAATAAACGTAAAGCACACACACGCACTTCGCTGACCGCCACGACCACATATTTTAACCGATATCTCCCGACATCGAAAGATTTCCTCCGGTACCAACCCTCCATATATTCACAAAGTTTCATTAAAATCGATCAACAACTGGTTTAGGTTATCTTGTACGCAGAATGGGAAGATATACTACAATGACTGGTGGGAGGGTAGTTGTTGTAAGATAAAGCACTGTTCCCCGTTTATTTTTTAATCATTATCCAGACTTCAGACGCATGCAATGTTACACTGTTAATTAAAAATCCACAATAGCTGAATTAATTCAGCCAGTCTGGAGCAGATGAGCAATGTCTCGTGACATAGTAAATGTGCCAATCATGTCCGTTATAGAGAGGATGGCCTACATTTTCTTCAAGTCAGCACAATATTGTCTTCTAAAAATGATTACGTTTTCACGCAAATTTGACATTTTTAAATTTATGATTAAGTTGAAATGAATAAAATAACATAATTTAAAATAGAATTTGACATACTGATTCAAATAGTCGACATATTATCATTGTGCTGAATATCTGATGAATTTTAATGCTCGCTTCATTCCTATTTTGTGTATACTATAAGAAGGTATTTCAAAAGTAATGTTCGATCCTCCGTCTGACCCTAATACAATTAACAGTCTTTCAGATGGGACGTTAAACCGAGGTCTCGTGTCGGTGCTTTACACCGTGCACGTAAAAGAACCAGAGGAGATTCTGGAATGGGTCTCTGTCTGTATCATTGCACTATCCTTCAAAATCTAAAATGACTAATCTCTTCAGGTGGCGTCGCTCATATGGGCAACCGGTAGCGACGATAAATAAACGTAAAACACACAATGTTCATAGCATGTTTTGTTTGCAAATGACTTCATCGATGTCAGTAGCAGGTACTTGCTTTATATGGTGCTCGCTATAACTGCCGAGCACAGACGGATATGTAGTCCAGTGGTAACACGCTGGACTGGTAATCCAGGGATCACAGGTTCGATCCCCCCGTCTGACCATAATAAAATTAACAGTCTTTCAGATGGGACATTAATCCGAGGTCTCGTGTCGGTGTTGTACACCGTGCACGTAAAAGAACCAGAGGAGACTCTGGAATGGGACTCTTTGCACTATCCTCCAACAATCTAAAATGACTAAGCTCTTCATTGGCAACCGGTAGCGACGATAAATAATCGTAAAACACACACTGCCAAACAAGCAAATGAGCACACACAAAAAAACAGAAAATATGTAAATGATGATGTTTTCATTAATCTCATTCACGTGTACGCTAAAATTCCCTTAAAGCCTCATTGTGCATTTATTTTCTTCAGTTGGAAAACTATCTATTATGTGTGTTAGCTTTTGTAAATCACCATTTAATTTACCAGAGTTATTGGTGATTTTGTTAAACATACCCATAAAGGGAGGTAATTTACAAATGGTAATTTCACAAAAGCAGATTCGTTTGTGGGCATGTTTTCCAAAGTATACGTGTGCCGTACCTGTACCCGTGATATTGTTTCAGCCAGACGTGGTGTGTTGCGCATTGGTGTCATTCTAACAGACGGACGAGCGAAGTATATCCGGGCCACTGAGGGAGAAGCACGTATTGTTAAGGACGCCGGTGTCTTCCTCATTGTTGTAGGTGTAGGTAGGTTGATCAAGGTACGTTTTCCCTTGTCTTTCTGTTTGTAAATGCAAATGATATACAGTCAAACCTGTGTTAGTGGTCACCTCTATTAAGCAGCCAACCTGTGTTTAGTGGTCACCTTTATTAAGCAGCCAACCTGTATTAAGCAGCCAGTTACCAGATTCCCAATATGTTATTTTATTACATAGTTGACCTCTATTAAGCAGCCACCTGTGCTAAGCAGCCACTCTCTGTGATTCCAGTGGCTGGCTGCTTAAGACAGGTTTGACTGTATGTCTATAATGTCATAAATACTGTGTAAATTGTGAACAATTTCTTGAAAAATAGTTTTTATTAGATTGTGAAATAACATTAGTTTAATCGCTCTCGATACCTCATTCCTAATGGAATACATCACAATGAGGCGGTGAGATGAGGCAATGTGGATTTACGAGTATTGACTGAGGACATCACCATCATGGTTCTGATGGTGTCGAACTCATAACCTTTCGACACGGATACCACTATCCAAGGCTCCACTATCAGGGTGGCTATACTACGTCACAACTGTGGATTCCGTACACGAACATCAAGTAATATTTCTTCGCATTCCACATTTTCTAGCATACATTTTAATTGTCAACCAATTTTAATGAAATATGACACACGGAGAAGACATCCGTACCAATCTATCGAACCCTACCAAAATCGTGCTTGTCATATCAACACAAACTCCACCTTGTGGTATCGCAACAAACAAGACTCGCACATCCACGTGTCTAAAATACGTGTAATAAGCTATCCATGCCAGCGATTTGGAATAATATTTGCATCTGTAATTGTCTCTACAGTTCGCCATAATGTTGTCGGTGGTTTTGTTTTAAATTTACATTCACGCCGTAAAGGTCTAATACGAAACAGGTATATATGTATGATTGTATCAGACGGGTCCGTAGTCCAGTGGTTAACCCGTTGGACTGTGCATCCGTGGAATACAGGTTCAGTCCCCCGTCTGACCCTAATATAATTAAGTCCCTAATATTATTAACAGGACTTTAAACCGACGTCTCGTGTATGTGCTTTGGTCTACCGTGCATGTAAAAGAGGAGGCCCTGGAATGGGTCTTTGTCTGTATCATTTCACTATCCTCCAGAATAGAAAGCGACTAATCTCTTCAGGAGGCGTCGCTCAAATGGGCAACCGGCAACGACGATAAATAAACGCAAAAACACACCGCTCGTTGTTTGCAGTGGAATGTGTGGTCGGTCGAATGGATGACTATCCAAATAAATTTATTGTCGGTTGTGGGTAAATCTGGTATTTATCTTTTCCAGTTCGCCGAGTTGGAAAAGCTAGCTTCCACGAAAAATAACGCTTATAACCTGGAACCTTTCGAGCTCTCCACGAAATATCTGTCTGAGACGGTCACATTCCTCGGCCAGGAATCATGCACTGGTAATTATCTTACGGCATATATTTCGAGACTGTGAAATTGTTTACGGCACACTCGTCGGCCACAAACCATGAACTGTTAATGATATTACAGGATAGTTCTCTAGACATTGTGTAATAATACATATTAATGATAGTGCATATTCACATTCATTAATGTTAATCTCGTAAAGATTTCGTATGATTGTTCTTAGTTTATTCTTAATATATTTAGCTGTAAAAATAGAATAGAAAAATAGAATTACATAATAACCAATACAACTTGACAAGTTCTCGTATTTTACATTCCAGGCCATTTGCTGGTAAATGAGCTCGGATTAAAACCAATGCAACCAAAACAACCTGACACTAGCATTGTAAATGTTACAACTGGAGCTGGTGTTTCTGGTGTGTCTATGCCTAACAAGACACCCACTCTTTCCACTAAAGCAATTCAACGTGTTAGTGGACTTTCCAGTGATGCTTCGATTTCCAACATTGCACCCGCAAATGTTTCAACCAAGGCCCCCGTATTTTCAACTAAGGCAATTCAACATATAGCTGAATTGTTCGGAAATTTGAATCCAACCACTGTTAATCTACTCCTTCCTACCAGTGGTCCATCTCTGATAAACAGCCAGACACAGACGAAGGACATCATGTCAGCAATAAATGCTCTGGACGTTAAGATTCAACCGTTCATAGCACTGGAAACTTTGAAGTCCAGAATTGCGGCGGCCCAGCCTACAGTGACGAATGAACAGGTACATGCCAATGGCATATCGGCGACAATAAAAGACATGCCTTTGTCTACAATTGGAGCTTTTAATACAAGAATGGCCGAGGTCTTGAGCAAGGACGTAATTGTTGCTAAAGGAGAACAGCCAATCACAAAATTTACCGCGCTTCAGAAGGATTATCTACTGCCACCGGAATCGTCCACAGGTCAAAAGTCTGTGTCCTCTGACACGGCAACACAAACACAGGTAACAATAGCGGAAAACACAACACCGCAAGCACCATCACCAATAACAAGCGAACCAAAAGCCCAACCCAAAGTCATTTCATATAAAGAACCCACTCCGACCGAAACTGCAAATATGATAATTAAATCACTTATACCGGATGTGCAATATAATAATGGATTGGTACCGACACACGTAATCATGAACAGTGTAAATCCGGACATACATGCAGATGCCATTCAACACATGGGCATTGGCATCGGTTTCCCCGGACCTACAGTAGCGGAAACACTAGCATTCATTAAAAGGGAAATAACGCCTGCAAGAACGGTTGAGGTACACCTGAATCCAATCTATCATATGTTCGACGTCTTCTCCAACGGAGATAGTTCGAGAAAGAAATCAACAATGACGACGACTACTGTTTCCCCTAAAGATGTAGATTTAAGAGCGAAAATGACACCTCTAACAGGTTTGTTCTGCTTAGGTGTATGTTTATAAGTGCATGTGTGCGTGCGTGTGTGCGTGTGTGCGTGTGTGTATGCGTGCGTACACAGGCACAATACACAAATTGTGTTTCCCCTATTGTCATATAGTAAGTAATGTTGACATTGCGTACTATATAACAAAAGGGAAAACACAAAATGTGTGTGTGTGTGTGCGTGCGTGCGTGCGTGCGTGCGTGCGTGCGTGCGTGCGTGCGTGCGTGCGTGGTGGTGTGCGTGCGGGCGTGCGGTGCGTGTGTGTGTGTGTGCGTGCGTGCGGTTTACGTTTTTTATCGTCGACACCGGTTGCCCATATAGGTGACGCCTCCTGAAGAGATTAGTCATTTTAGATTGTGCAGAACTTTGCAATGATACAGACAGATACCCATTACAGATACTCCTCGTGTTCGTTTATGTGCACGATGTA
Organism: Archivesica marissinica; assembly: GCA_014843695.1. Taxonomy (NCBI): domain Eukaryota; kingdom Metazoa; phylum Mollusca; class Bivalvia; order Venerida; family Vesicomyidae; genus Archivesica; species Archivesica marissinica. Next base: position 47,776,191 of record CM026388.1, on the reverse strand, counting down.
AAGCACCGACAGTAGACCTCGGTTTAAAGTATCTTCTGGAAGAACCATCAACCCCTGGATTACAAGTGCAGCGTGTTAACCACTATACCACTGATCCGCTACTAATTGTGTATACACACACTCTATATAAATCGACCATACGGTCATTCTAAAAATAAACATTAAACCTGCGCATGCGCTACTCGTGACGCCCAATAGAAGCTTATACTACTGACTATAAATTATAACTTATAATACAAGTGACAGACGGTTCGGTACTCCAGTGGTAACACGCTGGACTGGTAATCCAGGGATCGCAGGTTCGATTCCCCGTCTGACCCTAATACAATTAGCAGTCTTTCAGACGGGACTTTAAACCGAGGTCTCGTGTCGGTGCTGTACACCGTGCACGAAAAAGAACCAGAGGAGACTCTGGAGTGGGTCTCTGTCTGTATCATTGCACTATCCTCCAAAAATCTAAAATGACTAATCTCTTGAGGAGGCGTCGCTCATGTGGGCAACCGGTAGCGACGATAAATAAACGTAAAACAACAAAGTGATAAGTAATACATGTTCCACACTGCGTCTGTATGAAACATTAACTAGCCCTCACTAATTGCGATCAGTGTTTAGTTTATTTAGCTCGATTGCGAAACAAGTTCTTACAACTTATATTAACCACTCTCGGTACCTCATACCTGATGGAATCCACAAGAGGCATGTGGAATTTAATGGCCTTGCCTAAGGACACAATCGTAACGGCTCCTGCAGGGCGCGAACTCATTTCGCACCTGACGCGAATGAGCTACCACTGCATTATCACGACTTCCACTACGACGACCAGTGTTTAAAACTTTAATGAGGTGACATTCACTTTATAAAGCAGATTCGATCATTTTAAAAGCACAAAATAAACCGATATTATGAATGTTTATTGATGTTTATAGATCATTGCTCAATGTTTATTGATGTTTATAGAACATTGCTCAGTGTTTATTGATGTTTATAGATCATTGCTCAGTGTTTATTGATGTTTATAGATCATTGCTCAGTGTTTATAGAACATTGCTCAGTGTTTATTGATGTTTATAGATCATTGCTCAGTGTTTATTGATGTTTATAGATCATTGCTCAGTGTTTATTGATGTTTATAGATCATTGCTCAATGTTTATTGATGTTTATAGATCATTGCTCAGTGTTTATTGATGTTTATAGAACATCGCTCAATGGTTGATGTTTATAGATCATTGCTCAGTGTTTATTGATGTTTGTAGATCATTGCTCAATGTTTGATGTTTATATATCATTGCTCAGTGTTCGATGTTTATAGATCATTGCTCAATGTGTGTTGATGTTTATAGATCATTGCTCAGTGTTTGATGTTCATAGATCATTGCTCAGTGTTTGATGTGTATAGATCATTGCTCAATGTGTGTCGATGTGTATGTAACATTGCTCAATGTTTGATGTTTATAGAACATTGCTCAATGTTTGATGTTTATAGATCATTGCTCAGTGTTTGATGTATATAGATCATTGCTCAATGCGTATTAATGTTTATAGAACATCGCTCAATGTTTGATGTTTATAGATCATTGCTCAGTGTTTATTGATGTTTGTAGATCATTGCTCAATGTTTGATGTTTATAGATCATTGCTCAGTGTTCGATGTTTATAGATCATTGCTCAATGTGTGTTGATGTTTATAGATCATTGCTCAGTGTTTGATGTTCATAGATCATTGCTCAGTGTTTGATGTTTATAGATCATTGCTCAATGTGTGTCGATGTTTATGTAACATTGCTCAATGTGTGTTGATGTTTATAGATCATTGCTCAGTGTTTGATGTTCATAGATTATTGCTCAATGTTTGATGTTTATAGATCATTGCTCAGTGTTTGATGTATATAGATCATTACTCAATGCGTATTAATGATTATAGAACATCGCTCAATGTTTGATGTTTATAGATCATTGCTCAATGTGTGTTGATGTTTATAGAACATTGCTCAGAGTTTGATGCATATAGATCATTGCTCAATGTGTGTTGATGTTTATAGAACATTGCTCAGTGTTTCATGTTTATAGATCATTGCTCAATGTGTATTAATGTTTATAGAACATTGCTCAGTGTTTGATGTTTATAGAACATTGCTCAGTGTTTGATGTTTATAGATCATTGCTCAGTGTGTTGATGTTTATAGATCATTGTTCAATGTTGATGTTTATAGATCATTGCTCAATGTGTATTGATGTTTATAGAACATTGCTCAATGTTTGATGTTTATAGATCATTGCTCAATGTGTTGATGTTTATAGATCATTGTTCAATGTGTGTTGATGTTTATAGATCATTGCTCAATGTGTGTTGCTGTTTATAGATCATTGCTCAATGTGTGTTGCTGTTTATAGATCATTGCTCAATGTGTTGATGTTTATAGATCATTGCTCAATATGTATTGATGTTTATAGAACATTACTCAATGTATGTTAATGTTTATAGAACATTGATCAATGTTGATGTTTATAGAACATTGCCCAATGTGTGTGTGTGTGTGTGTGTGTGTGTGTGCGTGCGTGCGTGCGTGCGTGCGTGCGTGCGTGCGTGCGTGCGTGCGTGCGTGCGTGCGTGCGTGCGTGCGTGCGTGCGTGCGTGGTGTGCGTGTGTGGGTGTGGTGTGGTGTGTGGTGATGTGGTGTGTGCGTGTGGGTGTGGTGTGGTGTGTGGTATGTGCGTGTGTGGTGTGTGTGTGTGTGTGGTGTGTGTGGTGTGTTTGTGGTATATGTGTATTCTGTGTGCGTGTGGTGTGTTTGTGTGGTGTAGTGTGTGTGTGTGTGTGTGGTTTGTGTGATGTATGTGTGTGTATGTGTGATGTGTGTATGTGTGTGTGGTGCAGTGTGTGTGTGGTATGTGTATGTGATGTGTGTGTGGTTTGTGTGTGAGCCTGTGGTGTGTGCGTGTGATGTGTGCGCATGGTGTGTACGCGTGGTGTGTGCGTGTGGTGTGTCCGTGTGGTGTATGCATGTGATATGTGCGTTTGGTGTGTGCGTGTGTGGTGTGTGTGTGTTGTGTGGTGTGTGTGGTGTGTGTGTGTGGTATGTGTGCGCGTGGTGTGTGCGCGTGGTGTGTGCGTGTGGTGTGTGTGTGTGGTATGTGCGTGTAGTATATGCGTGTGTGGTGTGTGTGGGTTGTGTGTGTGTGGTGTGTGTGTATGTGTGATGTGTGTATGTGTGTGTGGTGCAGTGTGTGTGTAGTATGTGTATGTGATGTGTGTGTGGTTTGTGTGTGAGCCTGTGGTGTGTGCGTGTGATGTGTGCGCGTGGTGTGTACGCGTGGTGTGTGCGTGTGGTGTGTGCGTGTGGTGTATGTGTGTGATATGTGCGTTTGGTGTGTGCGTGTGTGGTGTGTGTGTTGTGTGGTGTGTGTGGTGTGTGTGTGGTATGTGTGCGCATGGTGTGTGCGCGTGGTGTGTGCGTGTGGTGTGTGCGTGTGGTATGTGCGTGTGGTAGATGCGTGTGTGGTGTGTGTGGGTTGTGTGTGTGGTGTGTGTGTGTGTGGTGTGTGGGTGTGGTGTGTGTGATGTATGTGTGTGTGGGATGTGTGTGTGATGTGTGTGTGGTATGTGTGTGGTGTGTGTATGTGGTGTGTGTATGTGGTGTGTGTGAGCGTGTGCGTGGGTTTGTGCGTGTACGTGTGGTGTGTGCGTGTAATGTGTGCGCGTGGTGTGTGCGTGTAGTGTGTGCGTGTGGTGTGTCCGTGTGATATGTGCGTGTGGTATGTACGTGTGGTATGTGCTTGTGGTGTGTGCGTGTGGTGTGTGCGTGTGGTGTGTGGGTGTGGTGTGTTCGTGTGGTGTGTGCGTGTGGTGTGTACGTGTGGTATGTGCGTGTGGTATGTGCGTGTGGTATGTGCGTGTGGTGTGTGTGT
>CM026388.1:47756661-47771284 GCA_014843695.1 Archivesica marissinica | reverse complement strand
TGTTATGTCCGACATTCTTGTGGATCGCCAAGTTAAGGTTAGATTGGCTATGTCCGACATTCTTGTGGATTGCCAAGTTTAGGTTAGATTGGTTATGTCCGACATTCTTGTGGATCGCCAAGTTTAGGTTAGATTGGTTATGTTATGTCCGACATTCTTGTGGATCGCCAAATTAAGGTTAGATTGGTTTGTTATGTCCGACATTCTTGTGGATCGCCAAGTTAAGGTTAGATTGGTTGTTTGTGTTTTGTGGTGTTGGTTGTTGGTTATGTTATGTCCGACATTCTTGTGGATCGCCAAATTAAGGTTAGATTGGTTATGTCCGACATTCTTGTGGATCGCCAAGTTAAGGTTAGATTGGTTATGTTATGTCCGACATTCTTGTGGATCGCCAAGTTAAGGTTAGATTGGCTATGTTATGTCCGACATTCTTGGGGATCGCCAAGTTAAGTTTAGATTGGTTATGTTATTTCCGACATTCTTGTGGATCGCGAAGTTAAGGTAGTTCTGAATCGAAATATACAGTTATAATACATTTCGCTGTTAGCTAGCAGTAGTTATACTCGATAGGCACCGTCTTTGAAACAAGTTTGCGCGTACTATCACGCGTCGAACACGTGGTGCACGCGATTCATTGGCAGTTGTCGTCTTCTTCATCTCTTGATTTGACCTCCATGGGGTCAATGTTTTAATAAATCCAGTTCAGCTAGTTTTATAAAGAAGGGCGCTTTCATGTTATCATTCATCGTGTTATATTGTATTCGATTTGTTATTTATTTTACATTTTGTGAATCTGGAGTTTTATTGCTCTCTTTTTGTGTTATCCTTGGTATAGATTATATCTACTCTGCACTTTGTGTTATCCTTGGTATAGATTATATCTACTCTGCACTTTGTGTTATCCTTGGTATAGATTATATCTACTCTGCACTTTGTGTTATCCTTCGTATAGATTATATCTACTCTGCACTTTGTGTTATCCTTGGTATAGATTATATCTACTCTGCACTTTGTGTTATCCTTGGTATATATTATATCTACTCTGCACTTTGTGTTATCCTTGGTATAGATTATATCTACTCTGCACTTTGTGTTATCCTTGGTATATATTATATCTACTCTGCACTTTGTGTTATCCTTGGTATAGATTATATCTACTCTGCACTTTGTGTTATCCTTGGTATAGATTATATCTACTCTGCACTTTGTGTTATCCTTGGTATATATTATATCTACTCTGCACTTTGTGTTATCCTTGGTATATATTATATCTATTCTGCACTTTGTGTTATCCTTGGTATAGATTATATCTACTCTGCACTTTGTGTTATCCTTGGTATAGATTATATCTACTCTGCACTTCGATGTCTACTATTTGAACATTGAATTTGTATTTGATTGTATTATATATATTCTATTTTACAAGAATAAAACTATACGAATCTATACTAATACTGGAATTAAAGCATATTAAGAAGTAAATGTCTAAGTAGGTGTTTGTATGCGCAGCTGAATCGTGTTGGACATATATCTACCTTTCCCAGGGACTAAACGATAACATGATAAGGCGAGTGCTGATAAAGTAACTTTGATACATGAATGTTCCTTCTAGCAGTAAAAATACTGAACAGTAGAACTATTTAGATATATTTACAAGAAAAGCATGGCCATGTATGTTCCTTCTAACACTATAGATACTGTATTGTAGAAATATTTACAAGAAAAGCATGGCCATGTATGTTCCTTCTAACACCATATATACTGTATAGTAGAAATATTTAGAAATATTTACATAAAAGCATGGCCATGTATGTTCCTTCTAACTGTATATATACTATAACGGAAGACATATTTACAAGAAAAGCATGGCCATGTATGTTCCTTCTCACTGTATATATACTGTACAGTAGAACTATTTAGAAATATTAACAAGAAAAGCATGGTCATGAATGTTCCTTCTAACAGTATACATAATGTACAGTAGAACTATTTAGAAATATTAACAAGAAAAGCATGGCCATGTATGTTCCTACTAACTGTATATATACTGCACAGCAGAACTATTTATAAGGAAAGCATGGTCATGTATGTTCCATCTAACTGTATAGATACTGTACAGCAGACATATTTACAAGAAAAGGATGGCCCTGTATGTTCCTTCTAACTGCATATATACTGTATAGCAGAACTATATAGAAATATTACGAGAAAAGCATGGCCAAGTATGTTCCTTCTAACTGTATAGATACTGTATAGCAGAACTATATAGAAATATTTACAAGAAAAGCATGACCATGTATGTTCCTTCTAACTGCATAGATACTGTACAGCAGAACTATATAGAAATATTTACAAGAAAAGCATGGCCATGTATGTTCCATCTAACTGTATATATACTGTACAGCAGACATATTTACAAGAAAAGCATGGCCCTGTATGTTCCTTCTAACTGCATATATACTGTATAGCAGAACTATATAGAAATATTTACAAGAAAAGCATGGCCATGTATGTTCCTTCTAACTGTATAGATACTGCACAGAAGAAATATTTAGAAATATTTACAAGAAAAGCATAGCCATGTATGTTCCTTCTAACAGCATATATATTGTATAGTAGAACTATTTAGAAATATTAACAAGAAAAGTATGGCCATGTATGTTCCTACTAACTGTATAAATACTGTACAGCAGACATATTTAAAAGGAGAGCATGGTCGTGTAAGTTTCTTATAACAGTATATATACTGTATAGCAGAACTATATAGAAATATTACGAGAAAAGCATGGCCATGTATGTTCCTTCTAACTGTATAGATACTGTATAGCAGAACTATATAGAAATATTTACAAGAAAAGCATGACCATGTATGTTCCTTCTAACTGCATAGATACTGTACAGCAGAACTATATAGAAATATTTACAAGAAAAGCATGGCCATGTATGTTCCATCTAACTGTATATATACTGTACAGCAGACATATTTACAAGAAAAGCATGGCCCTGTATGTTCCTTCTAACTGCATATATACTGTATAGCAGAACTATATAGAAATATTTACAAGAAAAGCATGGCCATGTATGTTCCTTCTAACTGTATAGATACTGCACAGAAGAAATATTTAGAAATATTTACAAGAAAAGCATAGCCATGTATGTTCCTTCTAACAGCATATATATTGTATAGTAGAACTATTTAGAAATATTAACAAGAAAAGTATGGCCATGTATGTTCCTACTAACTGTATAAATACTGTACAGCAGACATATTTAAAAGGAGAGCATGGTCGTGTAAGTTTCTTATAACAGTATATATACTGCACAGCAGAACTATTTACAAGGAAAGCATGGTCATGTATGTTTCTTATAACAGTATATATACTGCACAGCAGAAATATTTAGAAATATTAACAAGAAAAGCATGGCCATGAATGTTCCTTCTAACTGTATATATACTGCACAGTAGACCTATTTAGAAATATTAACAAGAAAAGCATGGCCATGTACGTTCCTTCTAACTGTATATATACTGCACAGCAGAACTATTTAGAAATATTTACAAGAAAAGCATGGCCATGTATGTTCCTTCTAACTGTATATATACTGTACAGTAGAAATATTTACAAGAAAAGCATGGCCATGTATGTTCCTTCTAACTGTTTATATAGTGTACAGCAGACATATTTACAAGAAAAGCATGACCATATATTCATATGGTCGTTCTCCAGTATGCATAAGCATATGTTGCTCTAAAGTACGAGACTGGCTAAAAGTCATATTACATATTACACACATGTGGACGTTCTCCAGTATGCATAAGCATATGTTGCTCTAAAGTAAGAGACTGGCTAAAAGTCATATTACATATTACACACACATGTGGACGTTCTCCACTATGCACACGCATATGTTGCTTTAAAGTACCAGACTGGCTAAAAGTCTTATTGCATATTTCACACTCGTGTGGACGTTTTCTAGTATGAGCACGCTTATGTTGCTTTAAAGTATGAGACTGGCTAAAAGTCTTATTGCATATTTCACACTCGTGTGGACGTTCTCTAGTATGAGCACGCATATGTTGCTTTAAAGTATGAGACTGGCTAAAAGTCTTATTGCATATTTCACACTCGTGTGGACGTTCTCTAGTATGAGCACGCATATGTTGCTTTAAAGTATGAGACTGGCTAAATGTCTTATTGCATAGTTCACACTCGTGTGGACGTTCTCTAGTATGAGCACGCATATGTTGCTTTAAAGTATGAGACTGGCTAAAAGTCTTATTGCATATTTCACACTCGTGTGGACGTTCTCTAGTATGAGCACGCATATGTTGCTTTAAAGTATGAGACTGGCTAAAAGTCTTATTGCATATTTCACACTCGTGTGGACGTTCTCTAGTATGTGCACGCATATGTTGCTTTAAAGTATGAGACTGGCTAAAAGTCTTATTGCATATTTCACACTCGTGTGGACGTTCTCTAGTATGAGCACGCATATGTTGCTTTAAAGTATGAGACTGGCTAAAAGTCTTATTGCATATTTCACACTCGTGTGGACGTTCTCTAGTATGAGCACGCATATGTCGCTTTAAAGTACGAGACTGACTAAACGTCTTATTACATAGTTCACACTTATGTGGACGTTCTCCAGTATGCTTCAGCATGTGCATCTTCAAAATACTGGAATGGCGAAACGTTTTATTACATATTTCACACTCATATGATCGATCTCCGGTATGTATGCGCATGTGCTTCTTTAAATTGCTAGACTGACTAAACGTTTTATTATATATTTCACACTCATATGGTTGTTCTCCGCTATGTATGAGCATGTGCTTCTTTAAAGATTCATATTTGCTAAGCGTCTTATTACATATTTCACACTGATATGATCGTTCTCCAGTATGCTTCATCATGTGCTTCTTTAAACTGCTAGACTGGCTAAAAGTCTAATTGCATATTTCACACTCGTGTGGACGTTCTACAGTATGAGCACGCATATGTTGCTTTAAAGTATGAGACTGGCTAAAAGTCTTATTGCATATTTCACACTCGTGTGGACGTTCTCTAGTATGAGCACGCATATGTTGCTTTAAAGTATGAGACTGGCTAAATGTCTTATTGCATAGTTCACACTCGTGTGGACGTTCTCTAGTATGAGCACGCATATGTTGCTTTAAAGTATGAGACTGGCTAAAAGTCTTATTGCATATTTCACACTCGTGTGGACGTTCTCTAGTATGAGCACGCATATGTTGCTTTAAAGTATGAGACTGGCTAAAAGTCTTATTGCATATTTCACACTCGTGTGGACGTTCTCTAGTATGTGCACGCATATGTTGCTTTAAAGTATGAGACTGGCTAAAAGTCTTATTGCATATTTCACACTCGTGTGGACGTTCTCTAGTATGAGCACGCATATGTTGCTTTAAAGTATGAGACTGGCTAAAAGTCTTATTGCATATTTCACACTCGTGTGGACGTTCTCTAGTATGAGCACGCATATGTCGCTTTAAAGTACGAGACTGACTAAACGTCTTATTACATAGTTCACACTTATGTGGACGTTCTCCAGTATGCTTCAGCATGTGCATCTTCAAAATACTGGAATGGCGAAACGTTTTATTACATATTTCACACTCATATGATCGATCTCCGGTATGTATGCGCATGTGCTTCTTTAAATTGCTAGACTGACTAAACGTTTTATTATATATTTCACACTCATATGGTTGTTCTCCGCTATGTATGAGCATGTGCTTCTTTAAAGATTCATATTTGCTAAGCGTCTTATTACATATTTCACACTGATATGATCGTTCTCCAGTATGCTTCATCATGTGCTTCTTTAAACTGCTAGACTGGCTAAAAGTCTAATTGCATATTTCACACTCGTGTGGACGTTCTACAGTATGCACAAGCATATGTTGCTAAGACTGGCTAAAAGTGGTATTGCATAGTTTACACTTATGTGGACGTTCTCCAGTATGCTTCATCATGTGCATGTATATGACGGTATGGTATATGTATGTATATGACGATGTGGTATATGACGATGTGGTAGTATGTATATGATGGTGTGATATATGACGGTGTGATATATGTATGAATATGACGGTGTGGTATATGTATGTATATGACGGTGTGGTATATGTATGTATATGACAATGTGGTATATGTATGTATATGACGGTGTGGTATATGTATGTATATGAAAGAGTGGTATATGTATGTATATGATGATGTGGTACAAGTTGACTTCAAGCCGTATCCGGGTTACACATACGCTCAGCTGTACATTGTCCTACCAACAATACATGAAGGTGACCTCTAGCCTTATCCGGGTTACAATGAAATAAATCTCTAATTTTTTATTACCTCCCTTGGTAGATTAAGGCGGATTTATTCCAGATGTTTTAATTAACTGATAGCATTGTTTTACAAATAAATACCCATTGTATATACTTTAGGACATATATCGAGATATAGTAATTTAATAATCATATGAAGTGATAGTGCAATAAAATTGCTAGCATGTTGTGCAAAGGGAACAACGATAAAAACAGAGGAAAACACTTAATATGACCTACCTACTTTTAGGGAGTATTCAGGGGCAGAAATTTAATAATCATGTGAAGTGATAGTGCAATACTATCCCTGTATATAGAGACTGTAACGTGGTACCAACCCCTAGGTTTCACTCTGGGTACAGCCGCCGACTCACGTGTGTATAATGAACCAATAAGAGAGAACATCTGTTATAAGCTAGTTATTTAAGTGATTACACATATACAGTGTATACGTATATTAACTATCGCCAACATGATTAGTTTAATGTACAAAAAACGGCACGTGCAATTGTTGCTATGATACGTTTTGTATGACTGTGCTTATAATGTGGAAGGTATATTATTATCCCAACATGTGGTTGTTGACAGCGAGTGGTTGTCGACAGCGAGTGGTTATCGACAGCGAGTGGTTGACCTATACTAATTGCTCTGAGATTATTGCAGGTGGGATAGTTTGATACATTCAACTAGTTTAGAACAATATACAAGCGGACATTTTGGTTAGATTTCAATAAAATATCTACATATTTATAACAAACAATTTGCTTTATCATACACATAGCAACATTTAATGATATAGTATATATTATTGTTTCTATAGTCGTTCCACAACATGTATTATAACTATTTACAAGCTACAACTTTGTAAGCAATTACAACCCATATTACAACAGTAAACACTAGCAATAAGTGGAAGAGATGGGTGTGATTGTTACATATTTGTTCTTTCTAACTGTATAGATACTGTATAATAGAATTATGTAAAACAATGTACAAGAACATCATTGCAACTACCACGTTCACACACGGTTCAGTTACCGATGCAATTAAGGCTGCAATTCCGATCCAGTATCCCAACTAACATACCGAAACATAAAGTGATGTTACATGAGAACACTGCATACACTAATTGGGTATTCATGCAAACCTCTTACTTAGTTCAAGACTCGACATAAAATTATGTAACGTTTATTCCAATCCTACCTGTGCTGTTGCAACTATTCCTATGTTATGTAAAATTCTTAAATAAAATATTGTTTAAACTAACCTACCGAAACATCAAGTGCTGTTACATGTTGAAATACATGTTTCAGAGAAAGAAAAAAGAACAAAAAACTGTTTCACAATTAATGGTAAAAGATAACGTGATTACTGAATCCAAGAAATTACTATATGAAATAAAACAATTTCATGAAAAGCTATATAAAAAGGTTGAATTACCGAATAGTGACATAGAATATATTCCGTCAAACAATGATATGCTAAATGAAGTCCAAACAATGTTATGTGAAGGTACATTATTGGGAGCGGAATGCGCAAAGGCCCTTTTAGATACGAAGAACAATAAAAGCCCTGGATCTGACGGTTTAACTGCAGAATGTTATAACATATTTTGGAGAGATTTGAAACAATATTATCTTGCATCGATTAACTATTCTTACGAACATGGTACTCTCACGCAACTTCAGAAACAAGGAATCGTTAACCTTATTCCCAAGAAAAATAAAGAACTGACTGACTTGAAGAATTGGCGTCCATTGTCACTGTTAAACGTAGATTACAAAATAGCAACAAAAACCATAGCAAATAGAATAGGACATGTACTCCAAACTATAATTCATCTCAATCAGGTTTTATATCAGGTAGATATATTGGTGAAAATATACGACTAATATACGACTCCATAGACCTCTTAAACGATACCAATGCACCTGGTGTGTTATTTTTCGCAGATTTTGAAAAGGCTTCTGATAGCTTAGACCATGAGTTTATTTTTAAAACATTACATTATTTTAATTTTGGGAATTCATTAATGAAATGGATTAAAGTATTTTACAACAACATACAGAGTTGTGTATGCAACAATGGACATATGTCGGATTTCTTTAATATAGAACGCGGAGTAAGACAATGATGTCCGCTTTCGCCTTATCTTTTTATTATTGCCATTGAAATATTATCATTAAAGGTACGGACAAACAAAGACATCAATGGTATAAAATTGCACAATGAAGAAATAAAAAACTCATTATTTGCAGACGACGCAACTTTTTTAACTGACGGATCAGAAAGATCTTTTAAAAAAACTTGTACAAACTATCGATGATTTCAGTAATATATCAGGATTGAAAATAAATACAAACAAATCTGTGGTATTAAGAGCCGGGTCCCTTAGGAACTCTGATAAAATTCACTGTAAAATGAAATCTTTTATATGGACATCGAACGAAGTAAAAGCATTGGGCATACGGTTTACGAATAATAAAAGAGACAGAATCTCAATCAACATAAATAATAAAATACAAGAAATGTACTCGTGTTTAAATAAATGGAGAAATCACAAACTGACACTAATGGGTAAAATCACAGTCACAAAAACATTTGCATTGCCCAAAATTATCTAACCATTAACTATACTCGAACGATCTAATGAAAATGTGTTAGCTGAAATTACTAAAAATATGCAGCGTTGGATACTCGCACTCGCCAACTCGCCATGGCGATAACGTTTTTAGACTGGCGAGAAACTTTTACTACGCACTCGACATCGTGGCGAGATGTCTTATTTTTTTTTATTTTTTATATTTTTTTATTTTTATACTTTATTTATTTTACAACGATTGCGAACCAAGTTTGAACAACTTATATTAATCACTCTCGTTGGCTCGGATGTAAGCGTATATGTGGTCATTCATGTGGGAGGAAACCAGAGTACCCGGAGAAAACCCACCTGTCCGATCTGGCGACCATCGTACCATCTCACATAGTATGTTAGATGGTACGATGTCTTATTTGATAGCCCTTGGCGAGTTTGTTTATTGGAAATCAGCTGTTTGACACTTGATTGCATGGGGTGTTGAGAAGTTGGTGACATTTTAATTACGGATAACTGGATTAAATGGCGGTCTTTAATCCTACAACTCATTAGCACAGATATTTCTGTACACCAGAATTTGATAATGCAGTGTTTTCTCACTGTGCGTTTCTTGCGGGTTTGATGCAATGAAATGGCCAGAGACGCAATGAGAATCATTGAATGCGTTTTCTGTGACGCAACAATATTTTGACAGCGGATTATATGGACCTTTCTGCAGGGATAAAATGTACAAGATCACCGAGTACTTGTTCATTGACGAGACGCTTTTACTTGTTACAACGAAAAACGTTTAAGATGATACAGATACGTAAGCACGTCATATGTCGGGAAATGCCCGCTACTGCAATAGGTTTAGTTTCCAAGCAGAATAATTCTGCTAATCCTGAAACCACAAGACAAAAACATAACATGGAAAGGTTTTTAATAAAACAAGATAAGAAGTTGAATGGGGACAGTCCTAAAAATGATTCAAAATCAACCCCCCTTAGTTAAACAGTTACTTACATAGCAATTTTGAAGAAAAATTATCTAAAAAAGTGGCAACATTTAAGATAAAAAAAGAGGTTGATTTTACCCCAAAAGTCCACCAGAATGCACCATTTTGTGTCTACTTAAAACCAATTTCGTGGGGGGCATGGACCCCCCTAGCATGGCAATTGCCTGCGGCACATGCATCCGGTGGCAAATCCACCGGACAGAACCACATTCACTGGCCTGTACCATTTATTTTTGGCCGGAACTAATTCTTAAGTACAGGCCAAAATTGGCCGGTACCTTTTCTCAAGTACAGGCCAAGTTGGCCGGAACATATTGAAACGAGTGTCCAACACTGATATGTACTCTTTCTTATGGGATGGGAAGCCAGATAAAGTCGCAAGATCGATTATTAAGCGTGACTATCAAGATGGGGGGCTAAAAATGGTTGATATAAACGCATATGTTAATTCTATAAAAGCTGCGTGGGTAAAACGATTAATAAACCCAGAAAATGAAGGTCATTGGAAAGACACATATCTAAAACAATTGAATACATTTGGAGGACAACTTCTATTTGAATCAAATATATCTGCTAAGCACATTGCTTCGAAACTTGAAAATAGCTTTTTGAGAGATGTTGTTACCAGTTGGACAAAAGTCAATTTCAAGACACAAATAGATTGTTATGCAAACGAAATATTATGGAACAACTCGAAAATACGTTATTTTATAAGAACTGGTTTCAAAAGGGAATTAAATATGTAGGACATATATATAATCGAATAACAAGAAAATTTCAAACTTTTACAGAACTACAAAACATCTATGGAATAGACCGTTCGGATTTTTTAAAATACCACATGCTAGTGTCAAATATTTCTAAAAAATAGAACGAATAAATAAAAGAGAATAATCAAATGGATAGAAATTCAAAAACGTTGCTAGAGGAAATAAAAAATATTAAAAGACCAACACAATTCCTATAAAAAACATTCCTAAAAACGTACAATAAAACTCCACAAAATAAAGCCGAAACAAAATGGAAAGCTATATTTGAATACCTGGAATGGAAGAAAATATACAACATGCCATTTGTATTTACTATCGATACAAAATTACGAACATTCCAATATAAATATGTGACACGAATATTACCAACTAATGGAACTACTCTATAAATTAAAAATAACAAATTCAACTCTATGTGAACTGTGCAATATGCATACAGAGACATTAAAACATTTATTCTGGGACTGTTCTCATGTTCAACATTTTGGGTCGCGATTAAAAACATATTTGATAGACAAACAAATAGAGTATAATATAGATTATAAAACGGTTTCATTCGGTAATCAAAGTATAGAGCATCCCCATATTATGATAGATTTCATAATTCTTTCAGCAAAATATTATATTTTTAAAAGCAAAATAGAAAAATGTGTTCCAAACTGCATTACCTTTATCAGATATTTAAAAGAAAGACAACACATCGAAGAACATATAGCCTTTATGAAAAATCAACTAGAAGCTCACAATAGATAGTGGAACAAATTGATATTGACTGATAGAAGTATAATCACAGTATGTAACAGCAATCGTATTAGCAACTGATATTGAAAAGATGTTTGTATTCTGGATCGGAATTCTTTCAACTCTTCTCCTGCTATCTTACTTTCAAATATAATGCTTTCTCTCTTTATAAAAATTAATAAATGCATTTGCACATATACTATACTAATATATAGTATCGATAGATTAGTGTAAAACAACTGTAATTGAAGCTATATGTTTTCATATGCAATTGTTAATTACAACATGAAAAAAATAAACGGGCTACTCCTCGTAGCTGAAAAAAAAAGTGCTGTTACATGAGAACACTACACAAAATACACTGTAGCTAATTCATCGAAACCGCTTACATAGTTCAAGACTCGACAAAAATATGGTCCACATGTAGTCTTAATCACCGCTGTATCAGCTATTGAAGCACTATCTAGATCCAAACTACGTCTATCAGCCAGGAGGATGCAATAGTTATCACTACTAGGAGTATCGTGCTGCAATGTATCCCAGTCTAGAGTGGATATCGTGAGAACGTGGGAAGCAAATGCCGATAAGATGATCAAAACAGAAGCACTCAAGGATTAGCCACTAATGCATGTTAATCCAATGGAAGATATCACACACGAGATGTAAAGGAATATCTGAACACACATGTCCATCTCAAAAAATAGCGCAAAAACATTTCACACTGTATCAATCTGTCAGATCCACTGATATATGTCTTACATATTTAGCACACTAGGGGTAGCTATTTGGATGTCATACATGTCCTTCTTCTACACACATTGTAGTGGTCTGAATATGTGAGCATGCGCTCTTTTACACCTACTTATTACATAATTCGCACTCATGTAATCGTTCTTAGGATTGTATGAACATTGGATACTTTATCGCTAGGCGGGACGAAATGTCTTCCTATATACATGTTCCTCATTCAGGGTGTCGTTTACACAGTTCATACTCATGTGGCCGATGTCCAGTATGTATGAGCATATACCGCTTTAAAGCCATAGAATGACAGAAAGTCTTCTTACATATTTCACACTCATGTTGTCGTTCTCCAGAATGTATTAGTATATGCTTCTTTAAATTGCTAGATTTATTAAAAGCCTTATTACATATTTCACACTTATGTGGTCGTTCCTCGGTATGTATGAGCATATGCTTCTTTAAATGGCTAGATTGACCGAATGTCTTATTACATATTGCACACGTCTGTGGCCCTTCTCCGGTATATATGAGCATATGCACCTTCAAACAACCTGAATGGCTAAATATTGTATTACATATATCACACTCGTGTGGTCGTTCCCTGGTATGTATGAGCATATGCTGCTTTAAATGGCTAGATTGACTGAATACCTTATTACATACTTCAAACTCATGCGGTCGTTCCCCGGTATGTATGAGCATATGCTGCTTTAAACTGCTAGATTGACTGAATACCTTATTACATAGTTCACACTCATGTGGTCGTTCTCCTGTGTGTATGAGCATATGCTTCTTTAAATGGCTAGATTGACCGAATGTCTTATTACATATTGCACACTTATGTGGTCGTTCCCCGGTATGTATGAACATGTGCACCTTCAAACTAACTGAATGGCTAAATATTTCATTACATAGTTCACACTCGTGTGGTCGTTCCCAGGTATGTGTGAGCATATGATTCTTTAATGTGTACGATCGACTGAACGCCTTACTACATATTTCAAACTCATGCGGTCGTTCCCCGGTATGTATGAGCATATGCTGCTTTAAACTGCTAGATTGACTGAATACCTTATTACATAGTTCACACTCATGTGGTCGTTCTCCTGTGTGTATGAGCATATGCTTATTTAAATTGCTAGATTGACTAAATACCGTATTACATAGTACACACTCATGTGGTCGTTCTCCTGTGTGTATGAGCATATGCTTATTTAAATTGCTAGATTGACTAAATACCGTATTACACAGTTCACACTCATGTGTTGGTTCTACGGAATGCACGTGCACCTGTGATTTTTCTCCGGTATGATTGGTTATGTCCTGCTTTATATTCCTAGACATTTTGAGAATCCTTAATAAATGTGTTCTCTGCTATTTATGCATATGAATTGACAAAGTAGGTCAGTCCTCCTTATACAGCTTAACATCCTTCTAACATCGAGCTGATAGTTTGAATATAACGACCATATAATTTCGTAATTAAACAAGAGAAATCATCGAGATCTGTACCTATAAACATCAGGTATCATCTCCGGTAAGTAAACATTTACATGCCATAAATGCATGTTTCACTTAGTTATTGGCCATTCCAACATATTATTATATAAAGTCATTATTCGGTCGAGCTAACATCATCAACATCATCATCCCCAGTATTATTCATGTTCAATGATTGGCATATTCAGCTCATATCGTTTAAATCAGCCATTATTCATCGGTAGAATATTTTATATGCGACGCCATTTGGTTTTCCTTTACGTCCAATACACACTCTCCTGTAAGAAAAGGGAATGTAATTATTTATATTTATTTGTTATCGTTCATAAGAATTATAGTGACACAACCCTGAAGTTATCCACGTTCGTCAGTTATTTACAACGTGTGCATACAGTTACTGTATATTGTGTGTTTCCATAATAATCATATAGTATACATTATGCAACAGGTGCGCTTGCTTAACTAATTGGGAGAGGTTTAACGACCACGTGTACTACTGCAATAACAGCAAACAACCTTCTAAATCAACATTATGCAACAGGTGAACTTGCGTAACTAATAGGGATAGGTATAACGACCACGTGTACTACTGCAATAACAGCAAACAACCTTCTAAATCAACATTATGCAACAGGTGAACTTGCGTAACTAATAGGGATAGGTTTAACGACCACGTGTACTACTGCAACAACAACAAATACCTTTCTAAATTAACATTATGCAACAGGTGCGCTTGCGTAACTAATTGGGAGAGGTTTAACGACCACGTGTACTACTGCAATAACAGCAAACACATTTCTAAATTAACAGTATGCAACAGGTGAGCTTGCGTAACTAATTGGGCGAGGTTTAACGACAACGTGTACTACTGCAATAACAGCAAACACCTTACTTTACAAACATATAATAATGTATGTTCTATAAAC
>CM026388.1:47709161-47751661 GCA_014843695.1 Archivesica marissinica | reverse complement strand
ATATTTCCTGTCATATTACTGGCTTGTGAGTGACACTTGATGTGTAGCCAATGACCGTAACCAGTCAAGTTTACAAATAGTTAGCATTTGCCACATTTCCTGTCATATGACACGTGTAGCTTAGCCAATGTTGGATTTCAATAGAAAATCGACAGATTTTATAACAAACACAATTTGGTTTATTAGACAAATATTAACAATTATTTTAAAAAATGTTATGGTAAAACGTATACATGCTACACTTCTGTAAGCAAATATAGCACATGTTACAACAGTAAGTAAATACAAGCAAATAAGCGGAACAGATTAGTGCAAAGGATACAACGATACAAACAGAGGAAACAACTTAAGAGGACCTACATATGCTTAAAGAGTATGCAGGTGCAGTAACTGACGATGGCTCTCATTAGATATTGTACAACATAACTATTTGGGAAATATTTACAATGAAAGCATTGGCAGATAAAGTCCGATGTATTCCTAAATGTATAGCGGTCCTTTAAGATGGAATCCATTGTTGGCATATTGTAAATTTACATTATATATTACATTAATTCAACTGTTATGGCTCCCTGTTGTTATGATTGTTGTGCTTCGTTGAACTAAATAAAGATAATTTAACATTGAATCCAATTCGCACTGAAATAATTATGTAAAATAACAAGTGTTGAGATACTGTTCTTATATTTGTTTATATGTATGACACATTGTGTTGAAAAATTGATGTATATACCAGACTGAAATAAAGACTAAATAAACATACATTTACTGCAGCAAACTCATTTCAAAAGCAAAGGAATGTATGAGAGCGTCCATCCGTCTAAGATATTTAGCAGTTGGAATGTTATGCACGCTATATTTAGCTTACGGAATTCCATATATGTTCCTCTTCACATTTATACACTAGTCAAATATCTGACATACATGATCATTCATGTAGACGTTCTGCGGAAAGTATGTGAATGTGCTTTTTTAATTCGCTGGGCTGAAGGAACATCTTCATAGATACGTATTACTCATTCATTTGACCGGTCTCCAATATGAAAGTGCAAGATATCCATTAAAATTCTACACTGCCTGTAAATCAAATTACATTTCACTTATATGACCGTTCTCTGTTATACCTGAGCAAGTGCAGCTTCAAACTGCCAAAATGGCTAAAAGTTGTATTACATACATGTATCACACTCGTGTGGCATTTCTCCAGTATATATGCACATGTGAACGTTTAAAGCCGTATTACATATTCCACACTCGTGTCGCCGTTCTCCGGTATGAATGTACAGGTGCTGCTTCAAATGGCCAGACTGAATAAAAGCCTTATTACATATTTCATACTCATATGGTCGTTGCCCGGTATGTATGAACATATGCTTCTTTAAATTACCAGACAGACGGAACGACTTATCAAATAGTGCACAAGTATGTGGTCATTCTCCAGTATGTATGAACATATGTTGCTTTATGTGGCTATATGTGGCTAGAATGACTGAAAGCCTTATTACATATTCCACACTGATGTGGTCGTTCTCCAGTATGTATGAGCATATGCTGCTTTAAATTTCCAGAATTTCTAAGTCTTAATGCACATTCCATACGCATGTGGTCGTTCTCCGGTATGTATGAGCATATGCTGCTTTAGAATGCTACAATGACTGAAAGCCTTATTGCATAGTTCACACCTATGTGGCCGTTCTCCAGTATGTATGAGCATATGTTGCTTTAAAGTTCCAGATTGACTGAACGCTTTATTACATATTTCACACTCGTGTGGTCGTTCTCCGGTATGTATGAGCACATGCTGCTTTAAATTGCTAGACTGAAAGCCTTATTACATATGTTTTTTTTTATTATTTTGGTTTTCTCTCTCCTTTACACAAATACAGTATAGAATACATTTTATATATGTAACATGATTTTACCTAACATAATTTTCTATAATCGTGTACGTAGTTACAGAGTATTTACTATGAAATGCAATGGCGAAGTTTTAATATATAATGTATAATACGAGCCCCGATCCGCCATCCATACCCCCTCGCACCGCTGCTCCCCCGCCGACATTCCTTCCAACGAAATGATTCAATCACAGTATGCTGCGCAAAGACGTCTTCGAAGAAATACCAATTTTTTAGAGCTCGTGCAGAATTCAATTATCAGCCTGAATCCGCAAAAACCTGGTTTATCCTTAAAAACTAACATCGGGGAAAAAGAGCCATGCGGTAGGGATGGTAACTCCAGAATCGGGTCCATATAATATAGTATCTATGTGACAAAAGAATATAAAATGTAACTTGCATGGAACGTTACATAGGAGAGGATAGGATTATGTTTATTAATATATTATTGGTCTGGGATGGGAGTGGGGATGGGAGGAGGTGGGGGTGGTGGTAGGGGAAGCTATTACATGATATATGGGTAATGAATGATAGATCGAACCAAATCATTAATATAACATAATTGAAAAATAATGAAAGAATACATATTTGCACAATATGAACTCATTAGTTAGTTAAATAATCATTCCATTTCAAATGAAACTGTTGCAATTTAGTTTTCATAAATGCAAATAGATATTGTATGCGTTAGATACATGTTGAATGAGTGTAATGTCGGGATGATCGAGGAACATCTATTGAAAATAAAATATTTTGCTAGAAGAATGAGAAAATTAATTAAAATAGATTTTTGTTTAGACAAGACTTGAATATTATAAAAAGAAATGTTTTCGTATGAGAGATTTTCATTGAATTCCAATCTCCTCGATTTTAGCAGTTGATTTACATCACACCAAAAAGGTTGAATTAGTGTACATTCCCAAAACAAATGTGTGTTAGAGTCTACTGCCATATGACAGAATTCGCATAGATTGGATGTTTTTAATTTGCATTTAAAAAGAAAATAATTGTTCGGAATAATTCTCAGTAAGTATTTGTATTGGAAAGCTCTTAGTGTTGTGCTAATAGTAGTTTTGTATGGCAATGTAAATATATTGTTCCACTCTATGTTTTGCGTATTTAATTCGTTTTCCCATTTGTCTATGTGTTTAAACCTATTCAATCTCATTGATTCTATTTGTGTGCTATACAATATTTTATTTGGTTTTTCGTGTGATAAAACCTTTGATATTAGGCAATATCGTGTGTCGTTGTTTATATGTTCCGTTTTAAGTATTTCCTTCCATTTATGTTTAATGTTACCTATCAATGTGTAATATTTCAAAAGTCCCCATTATTTAAATTGTATAATGTTTTTAGTTCGTGAAATTTATAGAAGTCTTTTATTCTGTAATCGTATATATTTCTGACATATAATATGCCTTTTGTGCACCAATCTTTGTAATATATAGCATTGTTGTTTTGTTTGATATTTGTGTTGTGCCATAGTATTTCATTGGAAATGCATTCATGTGTTTGTTTGAAATTAATTTTGCTCCATGAGACGATAATTTCCCTTAAAAACTTATACTTTTTAATTATAGGTTTTGCATCACATTGATTAAAGTTACTTTTAAATACTAAATCGGCACCGTACTTCTCCAGTTCATTATTATATGCAGTTTTCCACTGACTTTGTGCGCCTTTTAATCTCTTAACCCATGATGTTTTGATTGAGTTTAAAAAGGCTTCAATGTTAATCATTTTCAGTCCATAGTTTTCATATGTTTGAACAATTACTTTTCTTGATATTTTATCGGGCTTCCCGTCCCAGAGGAATTCAAACATCAACTTATTTATTTGTGTAAGTATTTCCGCTGATGGATTTTCCAATACAGTAAGTGGATATATAAGTTTAGGGAATGCAAATGTTTTTAATACAGCTATTTTCCCAATAAGTGTTAAATTCCATCTATTCCAACTATTAAGACAATTTTGGAATGATTTTATCCTTGGGATTAAATTCAATAGATGTAGTTTTGTTTTATCATTCGTAAATGTTATTCCAAGTGTTGAAGCTTGATCATTTGACCAAGTATACAAGTTATTGTTACACCATGTGCTTGGGTTATTTCGTGTTGCTCCTAATTTCAAGACAGTGCATTTTCTTTTATTTAGCCTTAAGCATGATATTTTGGCAAACCTTTCCAAAGTTTTAATAAGTTCCGAAAATGATTTGTCTGAGCCATCTAAAGAAAAACTTGCATCATCTGCAAATAAAGTCTGTTTGATCTCTTTACTACCAAGAACTAAACCTTTAATATCTACATTGCTGTCGATATTCCTTGATAAGAGTTCTATACATAAAATAAATATATACGCGGACAAAGGACATCCTTGTCGAACGCCCTTTTTAACTTAAAACAAAACTGATAGATGACCATTGTTGGAGATACAACTTTTTGCATCTTTGTAAAATAAGGAAACCCATTGTATAAGGGATTTACCAAAGTTAAAGTGCTTTAGACATGTAATTATAAAATGTTGATTAAGACTATCAAACGCTCTATAGAAGTCAGCAAAATATATTAACCCGGATTTATTATCTTCATTCGCATCATCCATTAGTTCCATAAGGGTTCTTACATTTTCTCCAATATAACGCCCTTTTATAAATCCAGTCTGATTAACACTAATTAGTGTATTTAAAACCTTTTTTTATTTTATTAGCTATTATTTTTCTTGCAATGTTATAGTCTACATTTAAAAGTGAGATTGGCCTCCAGTTTTCAATAAATAGTGTGTTTTTGTCTTTTTTCGGTAATAGAATAATTACCCCTTGCTTTTGTAATTCAGTTAATGCTCCATGCTCGAATGAGTAATTGATTGAATCTATGTAATATCGTTTTATCTCATTCCAATAAAGTTTGTAAAATTCTGCTGTAAGACCATCTGAACCCGGGCTTTTCATAGTTTTCATTTCTTGTATAGCTATGTCACATTCATAGTTTTCTATAAGTCCTTCACATGACTGTTTTTCATTTAAATTTAATTTTGTTTCGGTTGAATTAAAGAAACTGTTATCATGAGAATCTATATTAGAATTTTCACTGTAAATGCCTTCATAATATTGTTTCACATGATTTAGAATATTAACTTGGTCTTTTTCTAGGTTATTGTTTATTTCAAGCTGTTTAATTGTATGTTCTTCTGATATTTTTTTCTCCAGATTTTAAAAATATTTTGTGTTTTTTCCCGCACCTTCTACCCATTCAGCTTTCGATCTAAGTAGTAATCCAGCTGTTTTTTCTTCAATTATTGTATTCAGTTTATTTGTTTCTTGTTTAAGGTTATCCGCAAGATCTTGGTTATTTGGATTTTCAATTATTTCTTTCTCCAACCGTCTTATTTCCAATTCTATTTTATATTCCTCTTCTCTTTGTTTCTTTTTTATGTTACTTGAGTATTTGATTGCTATATTGCGTATTGAACCTTTTATCAGTTCCCACATAGTGTTTGGGTTACACCCAGTATTATTTGCAGCAATTTCTTGTATTGTTTCCTTTACCTGTCGTTTGAATTCTATATGTAACAGTATACTACTGTTGAGTTTGAAATAGCCACGTCCTCTGACATTTTCGCATACATTTAAAGTTAAAGTTACTACCGAATGGTCTGATAGAAATCCAGGTATTATGTCGCATTTTGTAACATTATTTAACAGATTAGCTGTAACTAAAAAATAATCTAGTCTACAAAATATTGGTGGTCTATGATTTGAATGCCATGTAAATCGCTTAGATTCTGGATTACGTAATCTAAAAATATCGTGTAAGACGGCAAAGTTCGTTCCTTACTTGGCTTAATCGCGGAACACTATGAATATGATTGAAGACTTTGAGTATTCCGGTAAAACTGTGACAAGCATATACATGTATTTGGAAGAGTAGCCGATACATATATGTGGCTGTGGCTGGAGAATACACACGCACGCACACACACGTGAATCTAGCACGTGCACTGAGTTAACTGCCGGTTTCGGCTGAATTCACGTTCATTATAAGTCTCTAGTGATTGTATCTAAATGAACAAGTGCTTGAAGTTTGGTAGGTAGGTTAATACTCATGTCCTAGTCTATACGTACGCTATCATGCTTCCCAATTCATTATGGGTATGTGATGACTCCGTGTCTAGCTCCGGTCTGCAGCCCCACTTAATTACGTTATGTGACGTTCGTCCTTCAATTCCTCCGGTTGAGTTCCGGGTATGTGGCGAAAATAACCATGTTTCGCAATCGAGCGACCTTAAACTTGTATAAACACAGTTTAGTATTTAAATAAAATACCATAGAACGACAATGTGATAACATAATCCACTTACTTTTAAACCGCTGGTTTGTTATTTCTGACCAAGACATTTGCTACCATGTCGCTCTATTCTGTCTATGTTGTCTGGTACAATATCTCAGTCGTGTGGAGTTTTTATCAGTCGTCGTCACGCCATAGCATATATATATACATTTAACACGGGCTTTACATGGAACTGAAATCAGCTAATTATTTGGTGGCTAACTGTAAGGCCTTGGCATGTGGTTTTGTAGCAATCATTTGCACACAAATTGAATCAACTAATTTTACCCTGGCTGTTATGAGCCGTGAAACGTTTTAACAGATTCCCCTGTAATATACATGACGTTTGGTGTATAGTACAATCTCGTACGTACAATTAAACTTACACTATAAACCTAACCCGTGTATCGCTGACCAATATTCTATATTGGCAATACAACCTTGTTATATATAATGGGCCATTGAGGCCCCGACATAGGGTTAAATACTAAGTTATTCAAGAGTCATTTTGTGACTCACACATACATACACACATACATACACACACAACCACCACCACATTTGAAATAGGCAACTGCTAACACACAAATCAGAAATTCCAAACATTCTTGCAAAATAATAACAACATTTAATAATTAAGAATCTAAATATTTATTAAAACACTATTGCTGAGATGTTCACACATCGCAATTACTCCCATCTATTTTTAGATAACTGATTTCATGAAAACATTCGCCCTATTCGCATATATATGAGAATATGTTGTGGTATAAAGCGTCCACAGTTGACATTACCTCATCGCCATGCTCGATTTGACTGGTTACATGATCATTTGGGGTGGAATATTCGCACATGGAGACGGGTCTACTGGTCTGATGAAAGTCGTTTTATGTTACGCCCTACCGACGGTCGTGCAAAGGTTTAGCGCCAACGAAACACTTCATTTCAGGACAACCACATGTTGGGCACAACTACATTTGGAGGTGTTGATGTAATTATCTGGAGTTGTTTTTCCTTTGACTATAAGTTGGACTTGTACATTCTTGGTGGTAATCTGACATTTCAAAATACAGTGACTATGTGCTCGCTCCGCGCGTAGTGTCCCAATTCGACAATCATGAGTTGGCTGACAGGCCATTGTTCTAGGACGACATCGTTAGGCCACATAGAGCCCGAATTGTCCAACATTTTTACAGCAAGAGGCTGTTCAGACAATTACATGGCCTGCGATGTCGCCAGACATGAATCCTATAGAGCCTGTATAGGACTTTATTGGTCAAACAATTAACCACCGTCAATAATGTCAACATGTCAAAATATTGACGAATTAAAAACTTCTATCTTACAGGATTGGCAACAGTTCCCCAAAGAACGGCATAGGCGTCCTGTGCGAAGTATGACGTGGCGTGTTACTGAACATCAAAATATACGCCGTGGATATACTCGTTATTAATGTGTATGCCTTACACATACGCACAATAGCTGCATTGTAAAAGGTCTTAAAATTTGAAGATTGCATTTCAATGCAATGTTACAACCCATGAAAGACAAACGGGTTTTACGGTTTTCCAGCGCCAGTTTTGAACCCCATTTTAGCCACGTCATAGTCACGTCTATCAGGAGGATAAATACTTCGTTGATTGGTAATTTTAGAGCCGTTGATATAGTCCTATGAGAAGTGTAAGAACAACAGTATTGATGTAAAAAAATATGTCGATAAAAATATAGGGGTGCTTAACTTTTGTCGGTGATGCTTAACTTTTGTCGGAGTATATATATATTCTTGAGTGAACTATATTTCGATCAGTAAATTAAAATAAACAAAGTAACTTTTTATTTTAGACTAAAAACGGCCAGGCAGTAAATTACACTAGAATGTCGCGTGTAGACGACTTCATAAATAAATGATGTCACTAACGGTTTGGGTCTGAACACACTTACGTTGACACCATTTCAATAGGCAGTGGCTAGGAACAAAAAGTACAAAAATAAATATGAGTATAATTGTTCATTTCAGTGTATTATCGAATTATATATTCAGTATCGAAGCAGTGGGTGCAAACATTTTGATGTTGGATTTCAATAGAAAATAGATAGATTTTATAACAAACACAAATTGGTTTATTACACACATATTTACAATTATTTTAAAGAATGTTATGGTAAAACGTATACATGCTACACTTCTGTTAGCAAATATAACACATGTTACAACAGTAAGTAAATACAAGCAAATAAGCGGAACAGTTTGCTACATGTGTGTTCCTTCCAACTGTATAGATAATTAGGTAGTGTACAACATAACTATTTGGGAAATATTTACAATGAAAACAACAAATTACAGATTGTTTACCCATTGGATATACTGTAGGATATCTGTCAAATAATAAACATAATATGAGAACGTGAAAGAAAATTGATGACATGTAGTGCAAAGGAAACAACGATAAAAACAGAGGACACAACTTAAGAGGACCTACATATGTTTCGTGAGTATGCAGGGGCAGTAACTGACCGATTGCTCTCATTAGATAGTGTACAACATAACTATTTGGGAAATATTTATAATGAAAGCATTTGCAGATAAAGTACGATTTAACCCTAAATGTATAGCGGTCATTTCAGTTGGAATCCTTTGTTGGCATATAGTAAATTTACATTATATATTACATTAATTCAACTGTTATGGCTCCCTGTTGTTATGATTGTTGTGTTTCGTTAAAATAAATAAAGATAATTTAACATTGAATCCAATTCGCACTGAAATAATTATGTAAAAAACAAGTGTTGAGATAATGTTCTTATATTTGTTTATATGTATGACACATTGTGTTGAAAATATGATGTATATACCAGACTGAAATAAAGACTAAATAAACATACATTTACTGCAGCAAACTCATTTCAAAAGCAAAGGAATGTATGAGAGCGTCCATCTGTTAAACTATATACGTGTGTGTACTCAGTTCACACACGTGTGCTGTTTGAAACTGCCAGATCAACTCATTGCCGTCTTAGATATTTAGCATACCGAATGTTATGCACGCTATATTTAGCTTACGGAATTCCATATATGTTCCTCTTCACATGTATACACTATTACAATATCTTGACATACATGAACATTTATGTAGGCGTTCTCCGGAATGTTTGTGAATGTGCTTCTTTAATTCGCTGGGCTGAAGGAACATCTTCATAAATACGTATTACTCATTCATTTGACCGTTCTCCAATATGAATGTGCACGAGATCCATAAAAATTCTAGACTGACAGTAAATCAAATTACATTTCACTTATATGGCCGTTCTCTGCTATGCTTGAGCAAGTGCCGCTTCAAACTGCCAAAATGGCTAAAAGTTGTATTACATGTATTACACTAGTGTGGCATTTCTCCAGTATGTGTGCGCATATGAACGTTTAAAGCCATATTACATATTCCACACTCGTGTCGCCGTTCTCTGGTATGAATATGCATGTGCTGCTTCAAATTAGAGGACTAGGTAAACGTTTTATTACATAGTTCACACTAATGCGGCCGTTCTTCAGTATGTATGTGCATGTGCCGCTTTAAATGGCCAGACTGAATAAAAGCCGTATTACATATTTCACACTCATATGGTCGCTGCCCGGTATGAATGAACATATGCTTCTTTAAATTACCAGATAGACGGGACAACTTATTACATATTGCACAGGTATGTATTCATTCTCCATTATGTATGAACATATGCTGCTTTAAATGGTTAGAATGACTGAAAGCCTTATTATATATTCCACACTGATGTGTTCGTTCTTCAGTATGTATGAGCATATGCTGCTTTAAATTTCCAGAATTTCTATGTCTTAATGCACATTCCACAGGCAATTGGTCGTTCTCCGGTATGTATGAGCATATGCTGCTTTAGAATGCTACAATGACTGAAAGCTTTATTGCATAGTTCACACCGATGTGGTCGTTCTCCAGTATGTATGAGCATATGTTGCTTTAAAGTTCCAGATTGACTGAACGCTTTATTACATATTTCACACTCGTATGGTCGTTCTACGGTATGTATGAGCATATGCTGCTTTAAATGGCTAGACTGACTGGAAGCCTTATTATATATGTTACACTCATGCGGTTGTTGTCCGGTATGTTTGAGCATATGTTGCTTTAATGTTCCAGGCCGACTGAAGGCCTTATTACACATTCTACACGCATGTTGTCGATCTCCGGTATGTATGAGCATATGCTGCTTTAAATTTCCAGACAGACTGAAAGCTGTATTACAAATTCCACAAGCATGTGGTCGTTCTTCAGTATGTATGAGCATATGCCGTATTAAATGGCTAGACCGACTGAAAGCTTTATTACATAGTTCACACTCATGTGGTCGTTCTCCAGTATGTATTTGCATATGTTGCCTTAAATTTCCAGACTTGATAAAAGTCTTATTGCACATTCCACACTCATGTGGTCGTTCTACAGTATGCATGAGCATATGCTGCTTTAAATAGCTAGACTGACTGAAAGCCATATTGCATAGTTCACACTCATGCGGTTGTTGTCCGGTATGTAAGAGCATATGTTGCTTCAATGATTCAGACCGACTGAAAGCTTTATTACATATTCCGCACGCATGTGGTTGTTCTCCGGTATGTATGAGCATATGCCGCTTTAAATGGCTAGAATGACTGAAAGCCTTATTGCATAGTTCACAACCATGTGGTCGTTCTCCAGTATGTATGAGCATATGTTGCTTTAAAGTTCCAGATTGACTGAACGCTTTATTACATATTTTACACTCATACGGTCGTTCACCGGTATGTATGAGCATATGCTGCTTTAAATGGATAGACTGACTGAAAGCCTTATTACATATTTCACACACATACGGTCGTTCTCCAGTATGTATGAGCATATGTGGCTTTAAAGTTCCAGACTGACTGAAAGCTTTATTACATATTTCACACACATACGGTCGTTCTCCAGTATGGATGAGCATATGCTGCTTTAAATGGCTATAATGACTGAAAGACTTTCTACATGTTTCACACTCATGTGGCCGTACTTGAATGGTGATGTCCTGCATTATTCTTCTAGACATTGTGAGAATCCATAGATTATGTTAATACATCCTTTATTCGCACTATATGCACTATATGCATGTAATTGACAATGTTGATAGGTTCTTATACAGCATAACATCTTTCTAACATCGAGGTCACATTTTGAATATAATGAGCATATATGAAGAGTTCCTTAATTAAATATGGGAACCGATGATATTTCCTCGACTGTTTTTCTAGTGAATATTGAATTGACGATCCGAAATGGACGAACATGAATATGTCCATAGCACCAATATTTAAATAAATGAACTCATCTACATCTGTAACCATCGTGTTTCATCTCCTGGAAGTAAAGAACATATTAAATATTTACATGCCATAAATGCAATTTTCAAATAGTTATTGGCCATTAAAACCGCGTATTATATAAAGTCATAATTCGGTCATACTGACCACATCAACATCGAGCAGCCATGTTCAACGAATGGGATACTCACCTCATATCGTATAACTTAGGGTATATACGTCACCAGATACGGTAGATGGTAGAACAATATATACGTCGCCAGATACGGTAGATGGTAGAACATTGTATACGTCGCCCGATACGGTATTTGGTAGAACAATATATACGTCGTCCGATATGGTATTTGGTAGAACAATATATACGTCGCCCGATATGGTATTTGGTAGAACAATATATACGTCGCCAAATACGGTAGATGGTAGAACAATATATGAGACGCCAGCTACGGTAAATGGTGGAACAATTATATGTGTCGCCAGTTGTGTTTTATTTTACGAGCAATACCCACTATCCTGTTTTGTTGTTGATAAGTTATGTGTGGCTGCTTCATAGAGTTCAAATGCATAATAAAACAACATATTAGGAATATGGAAAATGGCTGCTTAAGTTCTACATTCTAGTTCTACATAGTACTCCCAATAATCAGACGCTAGTATGACAGGGAGGCGCTTGTCTGGGACAGTGGCTAAACATGTCAATTAGTGAGATAGAAAGTGTTAAAAGAACTACATACCAAGGTTAAAAACAGACATCATGCTAAATTAGTGGTACCGTGGCCAACCGCTCAGCAAAAAAGTTTAAGCTGGGGCTGGACTGTACATAGTAGGGGAGGCCATTCCAGAGACGTATTAGTTTGGGGGGAGGAGTTTATATGGTATTGAGTTCGGGACTGAGGAATTAAGTAGTTCAGGTTCCTTGTATCTGTTAGGTGATTTTGGTCGGCGCATGCCAAATTTATTTTGTATAGGTATTTTACTGATGATTGTATGCGTCGATATTCAAGTGTTTGCCAGTTCAGTAAATTGATCATTTTTGTTACACTGCTTGTATAGTTATAGTCATTGCAGACATGCGTGCGGCTGCTCTTTGCACTCTTTCTGCTGTATAGGTGAGAGACTTTTGCCAGTGGTGCAAGACGGTTGAGCAATACTTGAGTAGAGGACGTACATAGATGTGATAAGCTTTTTCGTTGACCTTCTTATTACCAGTCTTTACATTCCTTTTGATAAATCGGAGAGAATTAGTAGCTTTGGAGCAGATGTTGTTTATGTGGCTAGACCAGTTTAAATCTTTACTAATTGTAACACCTAGATATTTGGCGGAATCGTTTGATTTTAGAACCATGCTATGGAGAGTGTAAGGGAAAATAAGTGGTTTTCTTTTGCGAGTTATTCTCAGCACCTCACTCTTGTCTGGAATGAATCCATGGACAAGTCCCGTTCCCATTGTTCAAGAGCATTGAGGTGACTTTGGAGGATTTGTGCATCAGAGGAGGATTTTACTGTGAGATACAATATGGTGTCATCTGCGAACAGTCTACCTTTACTCATGATGGAGTTGGGGAGGTCATTAATGTAGGCTAGAAATAGGTAAGGTTCTGCGACAGAGCCTTGCGGGACCCCAGAGGTGACAGGCAGAGTATCAGAAGTGCAGCCATCCACAACTACTTTTTGGGTTCGGCCCATTAGGAATAACTTGATCCACCGTGATGCCAGGGGGTGGACACCCAGCTCATTAAGTTTGTATATTAGTTTGTTGTGATCAACATTGTCAAACCCTTTACTAAAATAAATAACAATAACATCAGTTTGTTTACCATTTTCAAGGGTGTCGTTTACCTCTTGTACATACGTTTGACATACAGAAATACTTTCAAAATAAATCATATGTGCAAGATGCGATAAATAAACGTAAATACATACACACACAATGATCATAATGTATCTGTTGCCACTGTTTTAGTTGGATGGGGTGTTTTCTTTTATGCTTTCCAATCATATCTATTTTTAGATACATTGTTTGACCAAAGCTTTCGTGTTATCCGCGTAGTTATGAGAATATGTTGTGGTATATCCACGTAGTTATGAGAATATGCTGTGGTATATCCGCGTAGTTATGAGAATATGTTGTGGTATATCCGCGTAGTTATGAGAATATGTTGTGGTAAATCTGGGTAGTTATGAGAATATGTTGTGGTATATCCACGTAGTTATGAGAATATGATGTGGTATATCTGGGTAGTTATGAGAATATATTGTCGTATATTCACGTAGTTATGAGAATATGTTGTGGTATATCCGCTTAGTTAGGAGAATATCTTGTGGTATATCCGCGTAGTTATGAGAATATGTTGTGGTAAATCTGGGTAGTTATGAGAATATGTTGTGGTATATCCACGTAGTTATGAGAATATGATGTGGTATATCTGGGTAGTTATGAGAATATATTGTCGTATATTCACGTAGTTATGAGAATATGTTGTGGTATATCCGCTTAGTTAGGAGAATATCTTGTGGTATATCCGCGTAGTTATGAGAATATGTTGTGGTAAATCTGGGTAGTTATGAGAATATGTTGTGGTATATCCACGTAGTTATGAGAATATGTTGTGGTATATCCGCGTAGTTATGAGAATATGTTGTCGAATATCCGCGTAGTTATGAGAATATGTTGTCGAATATCCGCGTAGTTATGAGAATATGTTGTGGTTATCCGCGTAGTTATGAGAATATGTTGTGGTATATCCACGTAGTTATGAAAATATGTTGTGGTCATCCGCATAGTTATGAGTTCTAATATAGTGTGATATATCCGCGTAGATATGAGAATGTTATATCCACATTTTCTCTCGAGTTCATGAACTCTAACTGCTGTAATATAATGCCACAATAAAAATCTGATCAGAAAGAAAATGTGCTTGTTATAAGTGTTTAGGGATAGAGGCAGTAATCCAACAAAACATGTGGCAGTACACTAAAGCTGAACATTAGAATACTCTTCGATTAAATATCAAAATTAATACTAACCCTAATGTCCATATTACTGCCAATTGTTTCAAGATTACTGCTAATTGTATATTTCGTTTACTGCCTCTAGATATCTTTAACGGTGTGAGCGGTCAGAATAAACCACTGATCTGGTCCGAATAACCTCAGTCCGATTCAGCCGTTGAACCACCAGTAGAAGGTATTGCAATGTATATATACAAACATATAATTACCCAACTAACTATCCAATGTTCTCCAATGTCGCCATCGCATACTATTAATATGCATTTGGGAATTAGTATCTTATAATTACCTATTAATAAATTGTCCCATTGTTGAGTACAAACGGCGTATTTTAACTAAGGGACATAAGTGATAATATTGTAGTGTGAAAATGTATCCAACTCTTCTGGGTCTATTCTCCGTACCATACCGTCCAAATATTATTCTTTATTATTCCCACTGTTGGGAGGTCCTTCTGCTGCGGCTGGGAGTGGAACAATCGCATTTCCTGGGAAATAATAGGTACTCTAACCGCTTTCTCCGATATATAATCATTTATCTCTTGTCCCCGATATGGAACTAACTTTTTGCAATGATGATATCAGTGAAAGGCCTGTTCCATCAACGGCGCGTTAGACAACTCGGCCACTGAGGCTCTGGGTATAATACCAACAATGTACGGAAACATCCGACAATGTACGGAAGCATCCGAAAATGTACGGGGATATCTTTGCACGGACAATTAAATTAATTAATACTGTACGGCTTGTTGTTGTTGTTGAAGACACAAATACCTACTGGTCAACTATTATGTTAACTTACTGATAATGCAGGAATCGCAGGTACGAGCCTACGTCTGACCCTAATACAATTAACAGTCTT
Organism: Archivesica marissinica; assembly: GCA_014843695.1. Lineage (NCBI taxonomy): Eukaryota > Metazoa > Mollusca > Bivalvia > Venerida > Vesicomyidae > Archivesica > Archivesica marissinica. The sequence goes on along the minus strand of CM026388.1, from coordinate 47,736,203 downwards.
TCAGATGGACTTTAAAGAGTTCTCAGGTCTGTGCTTCACATCTTGCACGCAAACAAAACAGGAATGGAATGGTCCTCTCTCTGTATCATTGCACTATCCTCCACAAATCTTCGACACATCTAAAATGACTAATCTCAGCAAGCGTCGCTCACACGGATACCGGTAGCGAGGATATATATGGGTAAAACGTACATGTATATAGCTAGATTCGAGGGTATTGATTTTGATACAGATGTACAGGAAAAACGATTACAAAAATATGAAGAAACAAGAACGGATAATATGCTGAATCACACGAATATTAATGATACATACAATGTGCTTAGAGCAATGTACAAGCAACATGCATAGAGCAAAGTACAAACAACATGCCTAGAGCAATGTACAAACACCGTACATAGGAGCAATGTACAAACAACGTGCTTAGACAAATGTACAAACAATGTGCTTAGAGCAACGTACCAACAACGTGCGTAGAGCAATGTACAAACAATGTGCTTAGAGCAACGTACAAACAACGTGCTTAGAGCAATGTACAAACAACGTGAATAGAGCAACGCACAAACACGTGAATAGAGCAATGTCCAAACAACGTGCTTAGAGCAATATACAACCAGCGTTCGTATAGCAAAGTACAAACAATGTGGTTAGAGCAATGTACACACAACGTGAATAGAGCAATGTCCAAACAACGTGAATAGAGAAATGTACAAACAACGTGAATAGAGCAATGTACAAGCAGCGTCCGTAGAGCAAAGTACAAACAATGTAATGTACAAGCAGTGTGCATAGGGCAATGTACACACAACGTTCTTAGAGCAATGTACAAACAACGTGAATAGAGCAATGTACAAACAACGTGCTTAGAGTAATGTACAAACAGCGTGCTTAGAACTATGTACAATAAACGTGCTTAGAATAATGTACAATCAACGTGCTTAGAATAATGTACAAACAACGTGCTTAGAATAATGTACAAGCAACGTGCTTAGAATAATGTTCAGACAACGTGCTTAGAAAAATGTACAAACAACGTGCTTAGAGTAATGTACAAACAATGTACATAGATAAATGTACTAACAACGGGTGCAGACATTTTGGTGTTTGACTTCAATAACAAATTCAACAAGTTTTAATGAACACAATTCGCTTTATTACACACACTATAATATTAATTGTACATACTAGCATGTAAGATCTTATTGTTTTTATAGTCGTCGTTGCACAAATAATTTATTCTAATTAAATGAAGGTAACATCATATAACATATATATATACAAGCAAATACAACACACATGACAACAGTAAATACTAGTAGTTAAGTACAATAGATATGCGTTTGCAATGATCTAACTGCATAGATAATGTATAACAGAAATATTTACTGTAAGGCTATTGATGTGTTTCTTATATTTAATTGCATAGACAATATATAACCGAAATATTTACTGTAAGGCTAGTGATGCTTATATTTTAACTGCATAGATAATGTATAACAGAAACATTTACTGTAAGGCTATTGATGTGTTTCTTATATGTTAACTGCATAGATAATGTATAACAGAAACATTTACTGTAAGGCTATTGATGTGTTTCCTATATGTTAACTGCATAGATAATGTATAACAGAAACATTTACTGTAAGGCTATTGATGCTTATATTGTAACTGCATAGATAATATATAACAGAAATATTTACTGTAAGGCTATTAATGTGTTTCTTATATTTTAACTGCATATATCATATACAACATCAATACTAGGAACTGTAAATGCAATCCACATACAAAGTACTTAGCTTAATGTACAAACTGCACGTGTAATTGCGAGATCGGACATATTCCATGGCATCTTCAATATACAAAATATATACTACAATATTTTACTTACTATCGTCAAAGTACTTAGTTTAATATACAAACTGCACGTGTAATTGCGAGATCGGACTGATGTCATGGCATCTTCAATATACAAAATCTATTGTAGTATTCTAAATGTTCGCCTCAGTGTATGGACAGAAAGAACAAAATAACAGAGGAGCAAAATGGCAAAAGTTATTTACATTTACTGCATGCTGTGATATAATGTTCTATGGTACTGAAATAAAAATTAAATATATATACATTTCCTTCACACACATTTCCAAGTGCAAAGGATTGTATGATCACCTCCATCTTTAAATCGCTAGCCAGTATATACATGTGTGTACAAATATCCCACTGTATCATTGATCACGCGCTGTTTAAACTGACATAGCCATTGATAGCCTTCTTAGTGATTTAGCACTTGGAAGTTGTCCGGCATATCATGCATGTCCCTCCTCAAATGTATACACTTGTCAAATATCTGACATACATGCACATGTGTGTGGTCGTTCTTCGAGGATGTGACCATGTGATGTTTTACACTCATTAATTTGGATTATTGTATAATTCACACTCACATAATCGTTCTCTAGAAGATTTGAGCATGTGCTCCTTCAAACTGTTTGGAGAGGAATTAATATTGGAGAGGAATTAATATAAGTTTTCTGAAAACTTGTTTTCCAATCCAAACCATTCACAATTTATGTAATTTGTAACATTGTTTGTGTTATACATGTAAATTTATTGGAATAAATACCGTTTAAACCAAACTGTAAGACCGGTTAAAAGCCGTATTACATATTCCACACTCGTGTGGTCGTTCTCAAGCATGTATGCGACTGTGCACCTTGAAACTGTCAGACCGGCTAAAAGCCGTATTACATATTCCACACTCACGTGGTCGTTCTCAAGTAAGTATGCGACTATGCACCTTGAAACTGTCAGACCGGCTAAAAGCCGTATTACATATTCCACACTCATGTGGTCGTTCTCAAGCATGTATGCGACTGTGCACCTTGAAACTGTCAGACCGGCTAAAAGCCGTATTACATATTCCACACTCACGTGGTCATTCTCAAGCATGTATGCGACTGTGCACCTTGAAACTGTCAGACCGGCTAAAAGCCGTATTACATATTCCACACTCATGTGGTCGTTCTCAAGCATGTATGCGACTGTGCACCTTGAAACTGTCAGACCGGCTAAAAGCCGTATTACATATTCCACACTCATGTGGTCGTTCTCAAGTAAGTATGCGACTATGCATCTTCAAACTGCCAGACAGGCTAAAAGCCGTATTATATAGTCCACACTCATGTGGCCGTTCTCAAGTAGGTATGCGACTATGCTTCTTTAAAGAGTCAGACTGACTAGAATAAAAGCATTATTACAAATTTCACATTAATGTGTCCGTTCTCCAGTATGTTGCTTTAATTGCCAGATCGGCTAAACGTCTTATTACTTACTTCACACTCATGTGGACGTTCCTCAGTATGTACAAGCATATGTTGCTTTAAAGTACAAGACTGGCTAAACGTCTTATTACATAATGCTCACTCATGTGGCCGTTCTCCAGTATACATTAGCCTGTCGATTTTTCACTTCTGGCTAAAGGACAGTCTGGGGAAATTGAATTTTCAGATCGTAGCGTCATCTACTTTACACCCTCGTTTATGAGGATGTAGATTTGAAGAACGACAACTCTTCTCTACAAGATACTATCGCTATATATAGAAATGGAATTCTATCGGAAATCTTTGAGTGAATATGAGTGATATGTCAATTCAGACCGACATTGTACTTTTTAAAACTAATTACCGTTCCGTTGACAAGTAAACAATGGAGGCCACTTATAAAGGTTGATCAACATTGCAATGCCTCGCTTTCGATTCAAGTACGTCATTAATTAAGTCACGTGCTAATAGGCCTATTACTAGGATTAATGCTAGTCAACAATTTCACGGACAATCCGTCCAGTTTCCCCAGGCGTTGATATGATCAGAAACTCAATACGGCCCAATTATTAGTCTCAGTGTTAAAATATATTTATTTGACTGACCAGGCAAAATATATCGACTCCTATTCCCAGGCTAGAACACATGAGCTTGTGCTTCTTTAAATATCCATATTAGCTAAACGCTTTATTACATAGTTCACATTCATGTGGACGTTCTTCAGTATGTACAAGCATATGTTGCATTAAATATCCAAACTGACTAAAAGCTTTATTACATATTTCACACGTATTTGTCTGTTCTCCGGTATGTATGAGCACATGCTGCTTTAAAATGCAAGAATAACTGAATGCTTTATTATATAGTTCACAATCAAGTGACCGTTCTCAGTAATGAACTGCCATGTCCTGCTTTATTCTAGAGACACTTTGAGAATCCTCAGTTATATTATTAAATGTACTACCTGCACTAATATGTAGTTCAGTTCTTACATAGCATAACATCCTTCTAACATGATGTTCACAATTTGAACTTTCTTAAACCAGGACATGATATTGACGATGGTTTTTGTTCTAGTGAATAAATTACACGTAGGAAAATAACACGAATATGTTTATGATACAATTCTTGCAAATGAACTCATCTAGATCTGTTCCTGTAAACATCACGTTTCATCTCCTGTAAGCAGACAACATATTAAATATTCATAAGTCACAAATGAATGTTTCAGTATTAGTCGGGTTCAACGATTGGGATATTAACCTCATATCGAATACACCACCACCACCGCCGCCGCCGCCGCCACCACCACCACCACGATTATTGTATTCAAACAATTAATTTGATTATATTCTTGCTAACAGGACATATTAGAGCAAACTTTTCAAACATGACGGCCCGGACAATAATCTTAATGTCCGGTTAATTGCCAAGATGAACGTTCTAATACAATTTCATGTAGATAACATGGCATGCCTCATGCGGTGTGCCTCTGTAATAATGCCACATGCTTATATTTAGTTGATACAAGGCAAATAATGTAGGGGGCTGAGTGAGTCATTTACATCTAACGTGACTTGGATACTACTGTATGTATAATGCTTAATATATAATAATATGCCAACAAATTCTCTCATTGAAAAATGGTCTTATCAAAGTCCTGTCACCGTAAAGCAGCCTCTATCCATGTATATAGTATGCTGGATATTCGAAATGCACGTTGTGACATTATGTGTATGTATTTGATTACTCATATTTAACTTTGCATTTATGAATATTTGCATTTACATCCATTTTAACAGTGGTTGTACTTGTGTTTGTACGTCTAAATTGTATTTGTAACTGTATAAACTGTGCAACGCCGAATAAACGAGATTATAAATATATTTTAGATTGAAATAAAATATAGCTTACCATGCCTCTACATAACAGCAGAGTCTAAAACGTTTAGCAAAAGGAAATGTAAGTCAGCAAATAGTAGGCCTACATGGATCCGATAAATAGCTACGTTGTTATTTAATCCTCTTAAAATAAATTACTCACTTGCATACTCATCACCCGACTTAACTGTTAACACAAAGGTATTCCGAGTAAACATATAAGATCATTATAATAATTATCATATCTATCTTTAGATAACTGGTTTCATGAAAACATTCGCTTTATCCGCTTATTTATGAGAATATGTTGTGGTATATCCACAAGGGTTTACGAGTTGACAAATATATACTGTACATACTATTATAAAATAGTATCAGAAATAAACTATACTTACACGTGTGCATATGGTGTCTTTAGGAAAAGGGAGATAAGTATGCAAGTGATTCACACAAATGTAATGGATCGGATCCGGTGTTTATTATGATGGTCACTGTAATCACGTATGGTGTATCATATAATTATATGCATGTTTAAATAATTAGTTAGCAATATTCATAATGAAGTGAAGCTAAACGTAATCTTGTAACATGCAAATGGACGGTAAGGAATAGATATTTATGTAACCCAATATATTACATTGCTACCTCACGTGAGCACATCATGTGTGTGTATAAAAAGTAAAGTGTTTGTTTATCATAGTACACCCCTATTTAAAGGGCCAGCAATGTGTGACTTATGAGACACCTCTTTTTATGAATATCAGTACTTCCCGAAGCCTATGCTTGAATTCCAGGCGTCATGCTGGTAGGAAATCGGTAACCATTATTTAGCTAGCTGAGGAAAACTGACCACGAAGAACAATGGCGATTACAAAATTCGCCATGCTAATTCCTTTTACTAACATGTTGCAAAATTTGTTATATTTGAATCAATATTATAATCATGTCATTGTAGGATTTGACTGAAAATGGTTTGCATGCATCTATAAAAAGTATATCATATGTATTGTAGAGCTAGTGTTATTCCGCCGCGATTCTTGGACTGTTATTGCTGGAGGAATAACCGAGTCTCATTCCGAGTAGTATTTCAGGCAGGATCGGGCACCCTGGTGGAACCACCATCCTTCCTTCTGCAAGCCAGCTGGGTGACTTACTCACATGACAGTATTCGGTTAGGGAATTGAACACAAGCGCAATGATTTCAAGAGAGTTAATATAAACAATCTTGACAGCTCAGCTACGGCGTCCAACATACACTGGTATATCTATTGTTGGCTTATATATCAGAGAGTAGACCTTTACGACAATATATAATATTAGCTTTCTATGCAACTATACACTCCGACACGTTAAGCACCACATGACTTGTTTCAATAATATCTTTTCTAATAATGAACTTATTTCAAACCGGTTTGCTGTTTTCGTTACCTATTTACTTGTGAAACAGGTTATTGGTCGATTGTTGTGTGTTTATGTGTATATGGCAGTGTATGCAAAGTGCCGGGCGTACTTTTCAACATTTGTGTTTGCGAACGAAAGCTGATATTTTGTATGTAGAGATTTAAGATTCATTTTCTATTGACTTGGTATCGTGCGGCGAACATTAACCATACCAAAAATGTGGAAAGCTGTTGGCATGTACAACGGTGGTTTCAGCCAAAGCAGGGTGGCATACCACGTCTGGGTTAACCATTCCATCATTGTACGACTGATGTAGCGTTTTCGTCAAACGGGTAATGTTACTGACCTCCACGTGCAGGTAGATATCGCATAGCGACGCCGAGAGAGGACCGGTTCATATCCAGCCGGTAACGGGCGTTCAGTACAGCTGGTGCACTTCGTGGTAATTTAGCGCTTGGGGCCACATTAGCACACGTACTGTAATCAGACGCCTCGAAAATCAGGGAATGTGAGCACGACGACGTCCACAGTTGACATTACCTCATCGCCATGCTCGATATGATTGGTTACATGAACATTTGGGGTAGACTAATCGCACATGGAGACTGGTCTACTGGTCTGATGAAAGGCGGTTTATGTTACGTCCTACCGACGGTCGTGCAATGGTTTAGCGCCAACGAAACACTTCATTTCAGGGCAACCACACTTTGGGCACAACTGTTTTTTGAGGTGAGGATGTAACTGCCTGGGGTTGTTTTGCCTTTGACTGTAAGTTGTACGTTCTTGATGGTAATCTGACAGGCCAAAAGTACAGTGACAATGTGCTGGCTCCATGCCTAGTCCCCCATTTCGACACTCATGTGTTGACTGACAATGTTCATGGACGACAACGCTAACTAAACAATTAACCAATGCAACCAAAACATTTCAAAATATTGACAAATTAAGAACTGCTATCTTACAATAGTGGCAACAGTTCCCCAAAGAACGGCTTAGGTGTCGTGTGCGAAGGATGCCGTGGCGTGTTTCTGAACTTCATAATAAACGCGGTGGATATACTCCTTATTAATTTGTATGCCTTACACATACGCACAATAGCTGCATTTAAAAGTTCTTAAAATTTGAAGACTGCATTTTATTGCAATATTAAAAACCTCCACGAAAGACAACTTGGTTTTACGGGTTTTCAGCGCAAGTTTAAAACCCCATTGTTGCCACTTCAGAGTCACGTCTTTCAGGAGATTAAATACTTCGTTGATTGGTAAATTTAGAGCCGTTCATATAGTCTTATAAGAGGTGTAAGAACAACACTATTGATTTAAAAAAAATATGTCGATAAAAATATAGGGGATGCTTAACTTTTGTGGTGGTGCTTCTTGAGTGAACTATATTTCGATCAGTCCCTTAAACAAACAAATTATCTTTTTATTTTAAACTGAAAAAGGTCAGGCGCTACATTACAATATAATGTCGCGTTTAGGCAACGTCATAAATAAATGACGTCACTAACGGTTTGAGTCTGAACACGCTCATGTTGACACCATTTCAATAGGCAGTGGCTAGGAACAAAACGTGCAAAAATAAATATGAGAATAATTGTTTGTTTCAGTGTATTATCGAATTATATATTCAGTATAGAAGCAGTGGGTGCAAACATTTTGATGTTGGATTTCAATAAAAAAATATACAGATGTTATAACAAACACAAATTGGTTTATTACACACATATTAACAATTATTTTAAAAGAATGTTATGGTAAAACGTATACATACTACACTTCTGTAAGCAAATATAACACATGTTACAACAGTAAGTAAATACAAGCAAATAAGCGGAAAGAGATTGGTGTGTTTGCTAGATGTGTGTTCCTTCCAACTGTATAGATAATTGGATATTGTACAATATAACTATTTGGGAAATATTTACAATAAAAACAATAAATTACTTATTGTTTGCCCATTGGATATATTGTAGGATATAATTATGTCGAGATATAGTAAAATAATAAACATAATACGAGAAAGTGGAAGCAAATTGATGGCATGTAGTGGAAAGGAAACAACGATAAAAACAGTTATATTGTTATATTTCGGGTTTTACGCCTGCATCAGCACCATTTCGGGCTATATCGTCGGCGGGCAGTTTACTTAACAACACCTTTTCTGGGCAGGCTCCAGCCGTTAACCAATACCTGGGTGCTCCAACCTCCGTAAGAAACTGCCAATTTTTTCATATAAATGAGACACGGCCTGAGCGGGGCTCGAACCCGTGACCATCAGTGATAAAAGGTTACAGTGGCATACAAGTCAGCTTAACCACTCGACCACGGAGGCATAAAAACAGAGGAAACAACTTAAGAGGACCTACACATGTTTAAAGATTATTCAGGGGCAGTAACTGGCCGATGGCTCTCAATAGATATTGTACAACATAACTATTTGGGAAATATTTACAATGAAAGTCCGATTTATCCCTAACTGTATAGATATTGTACAACATAATTATTTAGAAAATAAAACAAGAAAAGCATTGACACTGGACACGATCTCTGATCACAATAATTGTAAATGACATGGATACATGTGTACACAAGGTTCAGCTAGCGATACCATTGTGGATATATATGCTGGAGTTCTCAACCAGTATCCCTGTGGAACATACTAAAACACCAATTGCTACTACGGGAGAACACTGCACTAAAAATATAATGTAGAGAAGTGGATACTCACACAGGCCACATACTTAATACAAGACTCAACAGTAGTCGCAGCAACAAAATATGTATACATTTCAAAACATTACACACACACATTCAATATATTGGTGTCAACAAAATGTTTATATAGAACAGTGTACTAGGGGCCATATTAACTGTGAATCACATGTCCGGCTCAAACGGCGACACTATGTGCGGATCTATAAAAGGGGCACCGCCACACATTCCGGTGTTTATTGGCATCATGGTAAATATTGTTTTAAAAATAAAAAAAATAGTGAATAATAGCATCTTGAATATCAGCCACGAGGCAAATGATAGAGTGAATGTAAACAAGGGAATATGAAAGTTCCGGTGTAGACATAAACTATCTCCGTAATTACCGGTACCTGCACGTAATTTAAGTCTGTTAGCAGAGAATAAATGCCAAATGGTTATGCCGCCAAAACATAGATTGGCATATAGTAAATTTACATTATATATTACATTAATTCAACTGTTATGGCTCCCTGTTATTGCATGTGCATGAGCTCCATTAAAATTCTAGACTGACTGTACATCAAATTACATTTCACTTATATGGCCGTTCTCTGTTATACTTGAGCAAGTGCCGCTTCAATCTGACATAATGGCTAAACGTTGTATAACATGCATCACACTCGTGTGACATTCCTCCAGTATGTGTGCGCATGTGAACGTTTAAAGCCGTATAAACGTTGTATAACATGCATCACACTCGTGTGACATTCCTCCAGTATGTGTGCGCATGTGAACCTTTAAAGCCGTATAAACGTTGTATAACATGCATCACACTCGTGTGACATTCCTCCAGTATGTGTGCGCATGTGAACGTTTAAAGCCGTATTACATATTCCACATTCGTGTCGCCGTTCTCCGGTATGAATGTGCAGGTGCTGCTTCAAATTAGAGGACTAGGTAAACGTTTTATTGCATATTTCACACTACTGTGGCTGTTCTTCAGTATGTATGTGCATGTGCCGCTTTAAATGGCCAGACTGAATAAAAGCCTTATTACATAGTTCACATTCATATGGTCGTACCCCGGTATGTATGAACATATGCTTCTTTAAATTATCAGGCTGACTGAAAGCTTTATTACACATTCCACATGCATGTGGTCGTTCTCCGGTATGTATGAACATATGCTTCTTTAAATTTCCAGAATTTCTAAAAGTCTTATTACACATTCCACACTCATGTGGTGGTTCTCCGGTATGAATGAGCATATGCTGCTTTAATGTTCCAGATCGACTGAATGCTTTATCACATATATCACACTTATATGTTCGTTGCCCTGTATGTATGAACATATGCTTCTTTAAATGATCAGTATGTCAGAAAGCCTTATTACACATTCCACACGCATGTGGTCGTTCTCCGGTATGTTTGAGCATATGTTGCTTTAATGTACCAGACCGACTGAAAGCCTTATTACACATTCCACATGCATGTGGTCGTTCTCCGGTATGTTTGAGCATATGTTGTTTTAATGTTCTAGACAGACTGAAAGCTTTATTACACATTCCACATGCATGTTGTCGTTCTCCGGTATGTATGAGCATATGCTGCTTTAAATTTCCAGAATTTCTAAAAGTCTTAATGCACATCCCACACGCATGTGGGCGTTCTCCGGTATGTATGCGCATATGCTGCTTTAAATTTCCAGACTGACTGAAAGCTTTATTACATATTCCACACGCATGCGGTAGATCTCCGGTATGTATGAGCATATGCTGCTTTAAAGTTCCAGACTGACTGAAAGCTTTATTACACATTCCACACGCATGTGGTAGATTTCCGGTATGCATGAGCATATGCCGCTTTAAATTTCCAGACTGACTGAAAGTTTTATTACATATTCCACACCCATGCGGTAGATCTCCAGTATGTATGAGCATATGCTGCTTTAAATTTTCAGACTGACTGAAAGCTTTGTTATACATTCCACACGCATGTGGTCGTTCTCGGGTATGTATGAGCATATGCCGCTTTAAATGGCTAGACTGACGGAAAGCCTTATTACATATTTCACACGCATACGGTCGTTCTCCAGTATGTACGAGCATATGCTGCTTTAAATTGCAAGAATAACTGAAAGACTTTCTACATGTTTCACACTCATGTGGCCGTACTTGAATGGTGATGTTCTGCATTATTCTTCTAGACATTGGGAGAATCCATAGAATATGTTAATACATCTGAATGCATATTAATTGACATGGTTGATACGTTCTTATACAGCATTACATCTTTCTAACATCGAGTTCATATTTTGAAAATAATGAGCATATATGAAGAATTCCTTAGTTAAATAAGGGAACCGATGATATTTCCTCAACTGTTTTTCTAGTGAATATTAAATTGATGATCCGAAATGGACGAACATGAATATGCTCATAGCACAAATACTTAAATAAATGAACTCATCTAGATCTGTAAACATCGTGTTTCATCTCCTGGAAGTAAGCAACATATTAAATATTTACATGCCATAGATGCACTTTTCAAATAGTTATTGGCATTTCCAACCGCTTATTGAAGTCATAATTCGGTCATACTGACAGCATCATCATCATCATCATCACCACCATCATGAGTAGCCATGTTCAACGAATGGGATATTCACCTAATTTTGTATAAGTTAGGGTATATACGTCGCCAGATACGGTAGATGGTAGAACAATATATGCGTCGCCCGATACGGTAGATGGTAGAACAATATATGTGTCGCCAGTTGTGTTTTATTTTAAGAGCAATACCCACTATCCTGTTTTGTTGTTGATAATTTATTTGTGGCTGCTTCATAGAGTTCAAATTAATGCATAATAAATCAACATATTGGGAATCTGGAAACTGGCTGCTTAAGTTCTACATTCTAGTTCTACATAGTACTCCCAACACTCAGACGCTAGTATGACAGGGAGGCGCTCGTCAGGGACAGTTGTCAACATTTTCAATTAATGAAATAGAAAGTGTTAAAAGAACTACATACCAAGGTTAAAAACAGACATCATGCTACATTAGTGGTACCGTGGCCACCCGCTCAGCAAAAAAAGGTTAAGCTGGGGCTGGACTGTACATAGTAGGGGAGGCCATTCCAGAGACGTATTTGATTGGGGGAAAAGAGTTTATATGATATTGGGTTCGGGAATGAGGAATTAAGTAGATCAGGTTCCTTGAATCTGATAGGTGGTTTTGGTCGACGCATACCAAATTGATTTACAAATACACAATTTATTTTGATTTTATATAGGTATTTTACTGATGGTTGTATGCGTCGATATTCAAGTGTTTGCCAGTTCAGGGAATTGATCATTGTTGTTACGCTGCCTGTATAGTTACAGTCATTGCAGACATGCGTGCGGCTGATCTTTGCATTCTGTCTGCTTTATAGGTGAGATACGTTTGCCAGGGGTGCAAGACGGTTGAGCAATACTCGAGTAGAGGACGTACATAGGTGCGATAAGCTTTTTTGTTGACCTTCTTGTTACCGGTCTTTACATTCCTTTTGATAAATCTGAGAGAATTAGTAGCTTTGGAGCAGATGTTGTTTATGTGGGTAGACTTTACTATTAAATTATAACACCTAGATATTTGGCGGAATTGTTTGATTTTAGTACCATGTTATGGAGTGTGTAAGTAAAAATAAGTGGTTTTCGTTTGCGAGTTATTCTCAGCACCTCACACTTGTCTGGATTGAATCCATGGACAAGTCCCGTTCCGATTGTTCAAGAGCATTGAGGTGACTTTGGAGGATTTGTGCATCAGAGGAGGATATTACTGTGATATACAATATGGTGTCATCTGCGAACAGTCTAGTTTTACTCTTGATGGAGTTGGAGAGGTCATTAATGTAGGCTAGAAAGAGGTACGTTCCTAAGACAGAGCCTTGCGGGACCCCAGAGATGACAGGCAGTGCATCAGAAGTGCAGCCATCCACAACTACTTTTTGGGATCGGCCCTTTAGGTATGACTTGATCCACCGTGATGCCAGTGGGTGGACACCCAGCTCATTAAGCTTGTATATTAGTTTGTTGTGATCAACCTTGTCAAACGCTTTACTAAAATCCATAACAATAACATCAGTTTGTTTACCATTTTCAAGGTTGTCATTTACCTCTTGTGTTGGAATTGGCTTAGGAGGTCATTATTGTCAAAATGGATCATGCTGTTAGAGACAAAATTATGCTCCAATCGTTTGGAAGCAATGCAGGTGAGAGAAATTGGCCTGTAGTTACTGGCGATACAGGTGACCACTAACACCGGTTTGACTGTAATCAGATACAACGATGACAAGCAAAATAAATACATACGCTTGACAAAAAGAAATACTTTCAAAATAAATCATATGTGCAAGCGGCGATAAATAAACGTAAAAACATACACAAACAATGATCATAATGTACCTATTGCCACTGTTTTATTTGGATGGGGTGTTTTCTTTTATGTTTTCCAATGAATGGTCGAATTTTCTTAGGTAAAGAAAACGCCATCTTTCCCACTGATTTCAAACAATGAAAGATGCATTTTCTCTGTCACAGCTTGATTTTCGTATTCCTTTTCTGACAATCATGACAAGTTAATATAACGTAATATATTCTAATGAATTTGTTTTGTTTGTAGTTTTTAATTTTGACAGAAAACAAACTAACTAGAAAATTATACCGGAACTATATCTTATTAGGGACATTCACACTAACACGAGTGTTTGTGCGGTTGTGTATTGCATAGCAATGAGGCACCCGATAGAGCAAGTTAAAATGAATTAGTAGTTATGAGAATATGTTGTGGTATATCCGCGTAGTTATGAGAATATGTTGTGGTATATCCGCGTAGTTATGAGAATATGTTGTGGTATATCCGCGTAGTTATGAGAATATGTTGGAATATTCAGGGATGCCATTCCAGAGACGTATTAGTTTGGGGGGAACTATTTTATATGGTATTGGGTTCGGGACTGAGGAATTAAGCAGTTCAGGTTCCTTGTATCTGCTAGGTGGTTTTGGTCGGCACATACCACATTTATTTTGATTTGTATAGGTATTTTACTGATTATTGTATGCGTCAATATTCAAGTGTTTGCCAGTTCAGGGAATTGATCATTTTTGTTACACTGCTTGTATAGTTATATTCATTGCAGACATGCGTGCGCCTGATATTTGCACTCTTTCTGCTTAGTTTAAACATATTTTATTTCAAACAATGTAACATATATACATATAGCAATTACATTACAATATAATATTTTATGTTTTGAAAAAGGATTAGATCCGAAAGCTAGATTAGCTTATAAAGGTCTTCTCCTTCGAAACTCGTTTGCTGTAAAGTTGGCGGTAAAATAATGTGCTTGAAATGTTTAACAATACAAGATTCATAATTCGATTTAGATAGTAAAAATACGATATTGTAGTTGAGATAAGAAAAAGGACATTATAATAATAGAGGTCAGAATATTATAATGATGCGGAATGCTAATAAAAAGAATATGGTTGAGTCTTAGTGTAATAGATTGTTCTAATTTATATTATGTGCACACTCACAACAATTATTGTAAGAAGAAAGTAACATTATTAGGTAAAGTGAGGTATGATATGATATCGATATAGTTAGCTAGATATTTATCTCAGTGGCTTAAACTGTATGGTATTTATAACTAATACACTTAGTGTTCATCTTAAGTAATAATAAATATAAAATTAAGTAATAATAAATAAAAGAGTCAATCAACTTTGACGATAAATCATCCTAGTTGTTTTCAATTCAAGTAGAAGAAATAAGATTTTGAGATTTGATTTGGAATGTTGAGAGTCAGGAACAGGTCAGTCATTCAAGTTCATGGAAAACGTTTACTGTCCCTTATATAGTCCTGTACAGCAAGAAAGATTCTGCTGTTGATGTTGTCGCAAAGATTTTGATCTCCGTGTAAGAGAGTGTACAAAGTTACTGTACAGTATATAGAAGTTTCTTGTATTAGTTTTGCTCTGATGTTGGTATATAGTGTGCATTCCATGAGGAAATGGTGATTACTTTCAGCAAGACCACATTGGCAAAGAGATGTTAGAGATAAGTATTTGCTGTACATGTCTTGGTTTAAGGAGCAGCACTCAGTACGTAATCGGGCATGATAAACTTGCCATTTCCTGGAGCCAACATAAAAGTATTTAGGAGTTTTAGATATATTTCCACGAAGACTGTGTTTGAAAGAAGATAGTGTAGGAGCGCTTTGTTGTTGCATAGATATATTATTCCAATCTCTTAAGGTAGAATGTAGAAACGAGTTGTAGTAGAGCGCAGTACGGGATGGAATACCATTAATATTAGCTGCGTTTCTTAGGTTGTATCTGGTAGTTTCACCCACACTTTGTGGCACAAGAGAAGATAGATGTTTAATTTTTATTTCAGTACCAGACTAGAACATTATATCACAGCATGCAGTAAATGTAAATATCTTTTGCCATTTTGCTCCTCTGCTATTTTGTTCTTTCTGTCCATACACTGAGGCGAACATTTAGAATACTACAATATATATTGTATATTGAAGATGCCATGAAATCAGTCCGATCTCGCAATTGCACGTGTAGTTTGTACATTAAACTAAGTACTTTGACGATAGTAAGTAAAATATTGTAGTATATATTGTGTACATTCAAGATGCCATGAAACCTGTCCGATCTCTCAATTACACGTGCAGTTTGTACATTAAGCTAAGTACTTTGTATGTGGATTGCATTTACAGTTCCTAGTATTGATGTTGTATATTATCTATGCAGTTACATTATAAACATCAATAGCCTTACAGTAAATGTTTCTGTTATACATTATCTATGCAGTTACATTATAAACATCAATAGCCTTACAGTAAATATTTCTGTTATACATTATCTATGCAGTTACATTATAAACATCAATAGCCTTACAGTAAATATTTCTGTTATACATTATCTATGCAGTTACATTATAAACATCAATAGCCTTACAGTAAATGTTTCTGTTATACATTATCTATGCAGTTACATTATAAGCATCAATAGCCTTACAGTAAATATTTCTGCTATACATTATCTATGCAGTTAAAATATAAGAAACACATCAATAGCCTTACAGTAAATATTTCTGCTATACATTAGCTATGCAGTTAAAATATAAGAAACACATCAATAGCCTTACAGTAAATATTTCTGCTATACATTATCTATGCAGTTAAAATATAAGAAACACATCAATAGCCATACAGAACATATTTCTGTTATACATTATCTATGCAGTTAAAATATAAGAAACACATCAATAACCTTACAGTAAATATTTCTGTTATACATTATCTATACAGCAAACGCATACATCTATTGTACTTATATGATTGTATTTACTGTTGTCATTTGTGTTGTACTTGCTTGTATATAGATGTTATATAACATGTTACCTTCATTTAATTAGAATAACTTCTTTGTGTAACGACGACTTTAAAAACAATAAGAACTTACATACTAGTATGTACAATTAATATTATAATGTGTGCAATAAAGCGAATTGTGTTCATTAAAACTTGTTGAATTTGTTATTGAGGTCCAACACCAAAATGTCTGCACCCGTTGTTAGTACATTTCTCTAAGCACGTTGTTTGTACAATATTCTAAGCACGTTGTTTGTACATTGTCGTAAGCATGTTGTTTATACATTGCTCTAAGCACGTTGTTTGTACATAGCTCAAAGCATGTTGCTTGTATATTGTTCTAAGCACAATGTTTGCACATTGCTCTAAGCACGCTGTTTGTACATTGCTCTATGCATGTTGCTTGTACATTGCTCTATGCATGTTGATTGTACATTGCTCTAAGCACATTGTATGTACATTGCTCTAAGCACGCTGTTTGTATATTATTCTAAGCATGTTGCTTGCACATTGCTCTAAGCACATTGAATGTATCATTAATATTCGTTCTTGTTTCTTCATATTTTCATTTTGTAATCGTTTGTCCTGTACATCTGTTTCAAAATCAATACCCTCGATTCTAGCTATATACATGTACGTGTTACCCTTATATATCGTCGCTACCGGTTATCCATGTGAGCGACGCTTCCTGAGATATGTCAATTTAGATGTGTCGAAGATAGTGCAATGATACAGACAGTGGCCCATACCAGGGACTCCTCCTGTTCGTTTACGATGTAAAGCACCGACACGAACTCTTTAATGTCCATCTGAAATACTGTTAATTGTATTAGGGTCAGACAAAGGCTCGGATCGGCCATTCCTACATTATCAGTATATTAACATAATAGTTGACCAGTAGGTATTTGTGTCTTCAACAACAACAACAAAGCGTACATTATTAGTTAATTTAATTGTTCGTTCAAAGATATCGCCGTACATTATCGGATGATTCCTTACATTGTTGGTATTATACACAGAGCCTCAGTGGCCGAGTTGTCTAACGCGCCGTTGATGGAACAGGCCTTTCACTGATATTGCAAAAGGTTCGCTCCATATCGAGGACAACAGATATATGATTATATATCGGAGAAAGCGGTAAGAGTACCTATTATTTCCCAGGAAATGCGATTGTTCCACTCCCCGCCTCAGCAGAATGACCTCCCAACAATAATCAGAAATTGATTGATGTGCAGTGGGAATAATAAAGAATACTATTTGGACGGTACGGTACGGAGAATAGACACAGAAGAGTTGGATACATTTCCATACTAAAATATTATCACTTATGTCCCTTAGTAAAAATACGCCGTTTGTACTCAACAAAAATGGCTAATTGGACAATTTATTAATACGTAATTATAAGATACTAATCCCCAAATGCATAATAATTTTATGCGATGGCGACTTTGATGAACGTTGGATAGTTAGTTGGGTAATTATTTGTTTGTATATATTCATTGCAATACGGTAGAATACCTTCTACTGGTGGTTCAACAGCTGATTCGGACTGAGCTTATTCGGACCAGATCAGTGGTTTATTGGGACCGCTCACATCGTTAACGATATCTAGAGTCAGTAAACGAAATATACAATGGGCAGTAATCTTGAAACAATTGGCAGTAATATGGACATTAGGGTTAGTATTAAAGTTGATCTTCAATAGGAGAGTGTTCTAATTTTCAGCATTAGTGTACTGCCACCTGTTTTGTGGGATTACTACATCTATCCCTAAACACTTATAACAAGTACATTTTCTATCTGATCAGATTTTTATTGTGGCATATACCACAACATATTCTCATAACTACGCGGATATACCACAACATATTCTCATAACTACCCAGATATACCACAACATATTATCATAACTACGCGGATATACCACAGCATATTCTCATAACTACGCGGATATACCACAGCATATTCTCATAACTACGCGGATATACCACAGCATATTCTCATAACTACGCGGATATACCACAACATATTCTCATGACTACTAATTCATTTTAGCTTGCTCTATCGGGTGCCTCATTTCTATTCAATACACAACCGCACAACCACTCGTGTTAATGTGGAGGTTCTTAATAAGATATAGTTCCGGTATAATTTTCTAGTTAGTTTCTGTTTTCTGTCAAAATTAAAAACTACAGACAAAACAAATTCATTAAAATATATTACGTTATATTAACTTTTTCATGATTGTCAGAAAAGGAATACGGAAATCATGCTGTGACATAGAAAATACATCTTTCATTGTTTGAAAACAGTGGGAAAGATGGTGTTTTCTTTACCTAAGAAAATTCGACCATTCATTGGAAAACATAAAAGAAAACACCCCATCCAAATAAAACAGTGGCAACAGATACATTATGATCATTGTGTGTATGTTTTACGTTTATTTATCACCGCTTGCACACATGATTTATTTTGAAAGTATTTCTTTATGTCAAGCATGTGTATTTATTTTGCTTGTCAGCGTTCTATCTGATTACAGTCAAACCGGTGTTATTGGTCACCTGTATCGCCAGTAACTACTGGCCAATGTCTCTCACCTGCATTGCTTCCAAACTATTGGAGCATATTTTGTCTCTAACAGCATGATCCATTTTCACAATAATGACCTCCTAAGCCAATTCCAACATGGCTTCAGATCAAAACATAGTTGTGAATCTCAGCTTATCAGCTTCACACAAGAGGGAAACGACAACCTTGAAAATGGTAAACAAACTGATGTTATTGTTATGGATTTTAGTAAAGCGTTTGACAAGGTTGATCACAACAAACTAATATACTAACTTAATGAGCTGGGTGTCCACCCGCTGTCATCACGGTGGATCAAATCATTCCTAAAGGGCCGATCCCAAAAAGTAGTTGTGGATGGCTGCACTTCTGATACACTGCCTGTCATCTCTGGGGTCCCGCAAGGCTCTGACTTAGGAACGTACCTCTTTCTAGCCTACATTAATGACCTCCCCAACTCCACCAAGAGTAAAGCTAGACTGTTCGAAGATGACACCATATTGTATCTCACAGTAATATCCTCCTCTGATGCACAAATCCTCCAAAGTCACCTCAATACTCTTGAACAATCGGAACGGGACTTGTCCATGGATTCAATCGAGACATGTGTGAGGTGCTGAGAATAACTCGCAAACGAAAACCACTTATTTTCCCTTACACACTCCATAACATGGTACTAAAATCAAACGATTCCGCCAAATATCTAGGTGTTACAATTAGTAAAGATTTAAACTTGTATACCCACATAAACAAAATCAAAATAAATTTAGTATGAGCCGACCAAAACCACCTAACATATACAAGGAACCTGAACTACTTAATTCCGCAGTCCCGAACCCAATACCATATACACTCTTTTCCCCCCAAACAAATACGTCTCTGGAATGGCATCCCCTACTATGTACAGTCCAGCCCCAGCTTAACCTTATTTGGCTGAGCGGTTGGCCACGGTACCACTAATGTAACACGATGTCTGTTTTTAACCTTGGTATGTAGTTCTTTTAACACTTTCTATCTCACTAATTGAGATGTTTAACCACTGTCCCTGACAAGCGCCTCCCTGTCATACTAGCGTCTGAGTGTTGGGAGTACTATGTAGAACTAGAATGTAGAATTTAAGCAGCCAGTTTCCAGATTCCCAATATATTGTTTTATTATGTATTTGAACTCTATGAGGCAGCCACAAATAAATTATCAACAACAAAACAGGATAGTGGGTATTGCTCGTAAAATAAAACACAACTGGCGACACATATATTGTTCCACCATCTACCGGATCGGGCGACGCATATATTGTTCTACCATCTACCGTATCGGGCTACGCATATATTGTTCTACAATCTACCGTATCGGGCGACGCATATATTGTTCTACTATCTACCGTATCTTGCGACGCATATATTGTTCTACCATCTACCGTATCGGGCGACGCATATATTGTTCTACAATATACCGTATCTGGCGACGTATATACACTAAGTTATACGATATGAGGAGAATATCCCATTCGTTGAACATGGCTACTCTTGATGGTGATGATGATGATGATATGGTCAGTATGACCGAATTATGACTTTATACAATAAGCGGTTGGAATGGCCAATAACTATTTGAAAAGTGCATCTATGGCATGTACATATTTAATATGTTGTTTACTTCCAGGAGATGAAACACGATGTTTACAGATCTAGATGAGTTCATTTATTTAAATATTTGTCCATTTCGGATCATCAATTTAATATTCACTAGAAAAACAGTCGTGGAAATATCATCGGTTCCCTTATTTAATTAAGGAATTCTTCATATATGCTCATTATTTTCAAAATGTGAACTCGAGGTTAGAAAGATGTTATGCTGTATAAGAACTTATCAACATTGTCAAATCATATGTATATAGTGCGAATAAAGGATGTATTAACATAATCTATGGATTCTCACAATGTCTAGAAGAATAATGCAGGGCATCACCATTCAAGTACGGCCACATGCGTGTGAAACATGTAGAAAGATGTTCAGACATTCTAGCCATTTAAAGCAGCATATGCTCATACATACCGGAGAACGACCGTATGAGTGTGAAATATGTAATAAAGCTTTCAGTCGGTCTAGCCATTTAAAGGAGCATATGCTCATACATACTGGAGAACGACCGTTTGTGTGTGAAATATGTAATAAAGCGTTCCGTCAATCTGGAACCTTAAAGCAACATATGCTCATACATACTGGAGACCGACCGCATGTGTGTGAACTATGCAATAAGGCTTTCAGTCTTTCTAGCTGTTTAAAGCGGCATATGCTCATACATAACGGAGATCGACAACATGAGTGTGGAATGTGTAATAAAGCTTTCAGTCAGTCTGGATCTTTAAAGCAACATATACTCAAACATACCGGACAACAACCCCATGAGTGTGAAATATGTAATAAGGCTTTCAGTCAGTCTAGCTATTTAAAGCGGCATATGCTCATACATACCGGACAACGACCGCATGAGTGTGAAATATGTAATAAGGCTTTCATTCAGTCTAGCCATTTAAAGCAGCATATGCTCATACATACTGGAGAACGAACACATGCGTGTGGAATGTGTAATAAGGCTTTCAGTCAGCCTAGCATTTTAATGCGGCATATGCTCATACATACAGTAGAACGACCGTATGAGTGTGAAATATGTAATAAGACTTTCAGTCAGTATAGCCATTTAAAGCAGCATATGCTCATACATACCGGAGATCGACAATATGCGTGTGGAATGTGTAATAAAGCTTTCAGACGGTCTGGAACATTAAAGCAACATATACTCAAACATACCGGACAACGACCGCATTAGTGTGAACTATGTAATAAAGCGTTCAGTCAGTCTAGCTATTTAAAGCAGCATATGCTCATACATACTGGAGAACGAACACATCAGTGTGGAATATGTAATAAGGCTTTCAGTCATTCTAGCCATTTAAAACAACACATGTTCATACATACTGGAGAATCACCACATACCTGTGCAATATGTAATAAGTCGTCCCGTCTGACTGGTAATTTAAAGAAGCATATGTTCATACATACCGGTGTACGAACATATGAGTGTGAAATATGTAATAAGGCTTTTATTCAGTCTGGCCATTTAAAGCGGCACATGCACATACATACTAACGAACGGCCACATTAGTGTGAAATATGCAATACAACTTTTACCTAGTCCTCTAATGTGAAGCAACACCTGCACATTCATACCGGAGAACTGCGACACGAGTGTGGAATATGTAATACGGCTTTAAACGTTCACATTCGCACAAATACTGGAGAAATGCCACAGGAGTGTGATACATGTAATACAACTTTTAGCCATTTTGTCAGTTTGATGCGGCACTTGCTCAAGTATAGCAGAGAACGGTCATATAAGTGAAGTGTAATTTGATTTACTGTCAGTCTAGAATTGTTATGGATCTCGTGCACATTCATATTGGAGAACGGTCAAATGAATGAGTAATACGTATTTATGAAGATGTTCCTTCAGCCCCGCGAATTAAAGAGGCACATTCACATACTTACTTTCCGGAGAACGCCTACATGAATGTTCATGTATTTCAAGATATTTGAATAGTGTATACATGCGAAGAGGAACATATATGGAATTCCGTAAGCTAAATATAGTGTGCATAACATTCGGTGTGCTAAATATCTAAGACGGCAATGAGTTGATCTGACAGTTTCAAACAGCACACGTGTGTGAACTGTGTACACACACGTAAATAGGTTAACAGATGGACGCTCTCATACATTCCTTTGCTTTTGAAATGAGTTTGCCGCAGTAAATGTATGTTTAATTAGTATTTTTTCAGTCTGGTATATACATCATATTTTCAACACAATGTGTCATACCTATAAGCAAATATAAGAACAGTATCTCAACACTTGGTTTATACATAATTATTTCAGTGCGAATTGGATTCAATGTTAAATTATCTTTATTTATTTTAACGAAACAGAACAATCATAACAACAGGGAGCCATCACACTTGAATTAATGTAATATATAATGTATATTTACTATATGCCAACAAATAATTCCAACTGAAAGGACCGCTATACATTTAGGGATAAATCGGACTTTATCTGCAAATGCTTTCATTGTAAATATTTCCCAAATAGTTATGTTGTACAATATCTAATGAGAGCCATCGGTCAGTTACTGTCCCTGCATACTCACGAAACATATGTAGGTCCTCTTAAGTTGTTTCCTCTGTTTTATCGTTGTTTCCTTGGCACTACATATCATCAATATTCTTCCACTTTCTCATATTATGTTTATTATTTTACTATATCTCGACAGATATCCTACATTATATCCAATGGGTAAACAATCTGTAATTTGTTGTTTTCATTGTAAATATTTCCCAAATAGTTATGTTGTACACTATCTAATTATCTATACAGTTGGAAGGAACACACATGTAGCAAACGCACCAATCTGTTCCGCTTATTTCCTTGTAGTAATTTTGTCTATTATTTATCACATTATATTGGTTTCTTTGAGATGTTAGAAAACAATATTCGCAAATATCAAGAATATGGTAGAGTATCGGTTATTGGGGATCTAAATGCTAGATGTGGTGAACGGTCAGATATTTTATCAAATACTCATGATTATGATAAATATATACATACATTAGACAAAGATGAACATGATCAAATGTATTATCCGGGTGACCTTCCAGTTAGATTTTCTATGGATAAAACTATTAATTATTCTGGAAATAAGCTGTTAGATATGTGTTTAAGTAGCGATTTGAAGATTGTCAATGGACGCATTGGGGACGACAGTGGGGTTGATAGTTTTACATACTTGTCATCTCTTGGCTATAGTTTGATTGATTATGTAATTATGTCATATGATCATTTTTTCAATATATTTTTGATTTTGTTATTCATTATTTATATACATGTTCTCATCATGTACCTATACAGATTGATTTGTGTATTAATAAAATGCCCATAGAGTTAGATACAAATGATAAATATATCGACAAAATCTTTTGGGACAAAGAAAATAGCCCGGATTATAAGATGATGATTTATTCTGAAATAATTAACCTTGAATCTATTGTTGATAACATTATTTTATCTAATACTGATATTGATACAGGTGTAGATAGTTTAGCCAATATCCTATATACAAATGCTTATACTGTTTTTGGTAGGTTTATAAATTTGACGAAGCCTAACAGTAAGCGTAAATTTAAAAGTCCGTGGTATAATGTGAAACGGCTAGACGTGAATATCGCTCAGCGAAGGCAATTTATAGGAAAAACAAATCTAGTGATAACGGTGATCTATTAGTCGACAAACGCCGCATGTACCTTTGTGCTAAGCGAAAATCCCGTGGTATTGTTAAGGCCAAACAAAGAAATAATATGCATAGCTTAGCTTCGTCATAACCACATCAATTTTGGAAAGAAATAAGAAAATTAAAATCAAATAAGAAAAAAGGAAGCACTATAAGTTCCGATAATGTTTTTTCAGATAATACTGATTTCTCTAATAATGATGTTGACAATGATTTGTTAAATAATAATTTAATTATCGTCGATCAACTTGATAATTTGTTTACTGTTGATGAAATTGATAAAGCAATATCTGCACTAAACCAATGTAAAAGTGGAGGTATTGATTTCTTAACTCCTGAAATGTTTATTGAATGCAAAGATACACTGGCGCCATTATTATGTAAGCTTTTAAACCACATGTATATAAATTGTATGTATCCAGTTAGTTGGACCAGGGGTGTTATTGTTCCTGTTCTTAGAAAGGAGATCTAAATAATGTAAATAATTATAGGGGTATTAGGCTTACCAGTATTTTTTCGAAAATATTTTCAACTGTGCTGGATACACGTCTTCGAAAATGGGCTGAGGCAAATGAACTCTTATCAGATTTTCAGTTTGGTTTTCGTAAAGACAAAAGCACTGTAGATTGTATTTTTGTTTTAACCTCGATTATATACAAAGTTATTTCTCAAGAAAAGAAGAAACTTTATTGTGCTTTCGTTGATTTTCGTAAAGCTTTCGATGTAGTGTACATACACGGTATTTGGTTTAAGCTATTACAGTATGGAGCTTCAACTAAATTAGTTAATATGCTGCCAAAAATATACGAGAGTGTAAAATCATCTGTACGTATTAATGGAACTTACACTGACAATGTTGACTGTGTCAAAGGTGTAAAGCAAGGCGAACCATTATCACCGTTGCTATTTCTATTCTTTATCAATGATATGTACCAGTCAATTTACGATAATACAATAGACACCGTTAGTATTGATGAACTTCGTATGTTGTTATTATTTGCTGATGATACTGTTATAATGTCTTATTCTAAAGAAGGTTTACAACGTTTGTTAAATAATCTACATGTATTGCAACAATAGCATTAGTGTAAATATTGATAAAACTGGTGTTATGGTGTTTAAAAAGGGCAACATACCTGAACATATTGTAGTGTCATATAATAATTACAAGTTAAATATTGTTACAAAATTCACATACCTAGGTGTAACATTATCTGCTAATGGTAGTTTTTACCAAACACAAAAAAAGCGCTAAGCAATGAGAGCTTTGTTATATCTACAGCAGTGGTTCTCAGACATTAGAAATATACCTAAACTTGAAACCTAATGCATGTTTAAAACATATTTCCAACCAGAAAAGTATTTATCCTGTGTTAAAAATGTTAGTTGTAGAATTAATTTATCTAGATTTCGATGTGCTGCTCATAATTTACTCATAGAAGAAGGTCGTCATAGAAATATTGATAGAAACCAGACAATTTGTACGAAATGCATTGTATTGAAACTGAATATCACTTTTTATTAGTATGTCCATTCAACTTGGATAGGTTTAAGTCATTGTTACAATGTTCACAACGTAGTATTATTAAAAAATTATCAAAATATATTTACCAAGCATCTGTTATTAGAGGGTAGTTGTCAATGAACACATTTACGTATGTATATAACTACGATACCCATTAATTTTAATTTTGTTTTCATGCTTTTCTCATTGTAAGTGTATATTATGTACCTGTTGTATAGGCGATGTATGTATATTCATTATATATTTTCAAACTACGATACCCATTAATTTTAATTTTGTTTTCATGCTTTTCTCATGTATTATATTGTAATTGTATATTATGTACTGCCCGTCGTACATGTTGTAATGGCGACGAACAATTGTGTTTAATGCCAATAAACTCTGAAACTGAAATTTACTTACTGTTGTAACATGTGTTATATTTGCTAACAGAAGTGTAGCATGTATACTTTTTACCATAACATTCTTTAACATAATTGTTGATATGTGTGTAATAAACCAAATTGTGTTTGTTATAAAATCTGTCGTTTTTCTATTGAAATCCAACATCAAAATGTTTGCACCCACTGCTTCTATACTGAATATATAATTCGATAATACACTGAAACAAACAAATATACTCATATTTATTTGTTTACGTTTTGTTCCTAGTCACTGCCTATTGAAATGGTGTCAACGTAAGCGTGGTCAGACCCAAACCGTTAGTGGCATCATTTATTTATGAGGTCTTCTAAACGCGACATTCTATTGGGTTTTTTTACCGCCTGGCCGTTTTCAGTCTAAAATAAAAAGATATTTTTTTTTTAATTTAATGATCGAAATATAGTTCACTCAAGAATATATATATACTCCGACAGGGGATTAGTGTCAGTTTGT
>CM026388.1:47689668-47708161 GCA_014843695.1 Archivesica marissinica | reverse complement strand
TGGTACTAAAATCAAACGATTCCGCCAAATATCTAGGTGTTACAATTAGTAAAGATTTAAACTTGTATACCCACATAAACAAAATCAAAATAAATTTAGTATGAGCCGACCAAAACCACCTAGCATATACAAGGAACCTGAACTACTTAATTCCGCAGTCCCGAACCCAATACCATATAAACTCTTTTCCCCCCAAACAAATACGTCTCTGGAATGGCATCCCCTACTATGTACAGTCCAGCCCCAGTTTAACCTTATTTGGCTGAGCGGTTGGCCACGGTACCACTAATGTAACACGATGTCTGTTTTTAACCTTGGTATGTAGTTCTTTTAACAACTTTCTATCTCACTAATTGAGATTTTTAACCACTGTCCCTGACAAGCGCCTCCCTGTCATACTAGCTTCTGAGTGTTCGGAGTACTATGTAGAACTAGAATGTAGAACTTAAGCAGCCAGTTTCCAGATTCCCAATATATTGTTTTAATATGCATTTTAACTCTATGAAGCAGCCACAAATAAATTATCAACAACAAAACAGGATAGTGGGTATTGCTCGTAAAATAAAACACAACTGGCGACACATATATTGTTCCACCATCTACCGGATCGGGCGATGCATATATTGTTCTACCATCTACCGTATCGGGCCACGCATATATTGTTCTACCATCTACCGTATCGGGCGACGCATATATTGTTCTACCATCTACCGTATCTTGCGACGCATATATTGTTCTACCATCTACCGTATCGGGCGACGCATATATTGTTCTACAATATACCGTATCTGGCGACGTATATACACTAAGTTATACGATATGAGGAGAATATCCCATTCGTTGAACATGGCTACTCTTGATGGTGATGATGATATGGTCAGTATGACCGAATTATGACTTTATACAATAAGCGGTTGGAATGGCCAATAACTATTTGAAAAGTGCATCTATGGCATGTAAATATTTAATATGTTGTTTACTTCCAGGAGATGAAACACGATGTTTACAGATCTAGATGAGTTCATTTATTTAAATATTTGTCCATTTCGGATCATCAATTTAATATTCACTAGAAAAACAGTCGTGGAAATATCATCGGTTCCCTTATTTAATTAAGCAATTCTTCATATATGCTCATTATTTTCAAAATGTGAACTCGAGGTTAGAAAGATGTTATGCTGTATAAGAACTTATCAACATTGTCAAATCATATGTATATAGTGCGAATAAAGGATGTATTAACATAATCTATGGATTCTCACAATGTCTAGAAGAATAATGCAGGGCATCACCATTCAAGTACGGCCACATGCGTGTGAAACATGTAGAAAGACGTTCAGTCATTCTAGCCATTTAAAGCAGCATATGCTCATACATACCGGAGAACGACCGTATGAGTGTGAAATATGTAATAAAGCTTTCAGTCGGTCTAGCCATTTAAAGGAGCATATGCTCATACATACTGGAGAACGACCGTTTGTGTGTGAAATATGTAATAAAGCGTTCCGTCAATCTGGAACCTTAAAGCAACATATGCTCATACATACTGGAGACCGACCGCATGTGTGTGAACTATGCAATAAGGCTTTCAGTCTTTCTAGCTGTTTAAAGCGGCATATGCTCATACATACCGGAGATCGACAACATGAGTGTGGAATGTGTAATAAAGCTTTCAGTCAGTCTAGATCTTTAAAGCAACATATACTCAAACATACCGGACAACGACCCCATGAGTGTGAAATATGTAATAAGGCTTTCAGTCAGTCTAGCTATTTAAAGCGGCATATGCTCATACATACCGGACAACGACCGCATGAGTGTGAAATATGTAATAAGGCTTTCATTCAGTCTAGCCATTTAAAGCAGCATATGCTCATACATACTGGAGAACGACCGCATGAGTGTGGAATGTGTAATAAGGCTTTCAGTCAGCCTAGCATTTTAATGCGGCATATGCTCATACATACCGGAGATCGACAATATGCGTGTGGAATGTGTAATAAAGCTTTCAGTCGGTCTGGAACATTAAAGCAACATATACTCAAACATACCGGACAACGACCGCATTAGTGTGAACTATGTAATAAAGCGTTCAGTCAGTCTAGCTATTTAAAGCAGCATATGCTCATACATACTGGAGAACGAACACATCAGTGTGGAATATGTAATAAGGCTTTCAGTCATTCTAGCCATTTAAAGCAACACATGTTCATACATACTGGAGAATCACCACATACCTGTGCAATATGTAATAAGTCGTCCCGTCTGACTGGTAATTTAAAGAAGCATATGTTCATACATACCGGTGTACGAACATATTAGTGTGAAATATGTAATAAGGCTTTTATTCAGTCTGGCCATTTAAAGCGGCATATGCACATACATACTAACGAACGGCCACATTAGTGTGAAATATGCAATACAACGTTTACCTAGTCCTCTAATGTGAAGCAACACCTGCACATTCATACCGGAGAACTGAGACACGAGTGTGGAATATGTAATACGGCTTTAAACGTTCACATTCGCACAAATACTGGAGAAATGCCACACGAGTGTGATACATGTAATACAGCTTTTAGCCATTTTGTCAGTTTGAAGCGGCACTTGCTCAAGTATAGCAGAGAACGGTCATATAAGTGAAATGTAATTTGATTTACTGTCAGTCTAGAATTGTTATGGATCTCGTGCACATTCATATTGGAGAACGGTCAAATGAATGAGTAATACGTATTTATGAAGATGTTCCTTCAGCCCCGCGAATTAAAGAAGCACATTCACAACTACTTTCCGGAGAACGCCTACATGAATGTTCATATATTTCAAGATATTTAAATAGAGTATAAATGTGAAGAGGAACATATATGGAATTCTGTAAACAAAATATAGCGTGCATAACATTCGGTGTGCTAAATATCTAAGACGGCAATGAGTTGATCTGACAGTTTCAAACAACACACGTGTGTGAACTGAGTACACACACGTATATAGTTTAACAGATGGACGCTCTCATATATTCCTTTGCTTTTGAAATGAGTTTGCTGCAGTAAATATATGTTTATTTAGTCTTTATTTCAGTCTCGTATATACATCATATTTTCAACACAATGAGTCATACATATAAACAAATATAACAACAGTATCTCAACACTTGTTTTTTGACATAATTATTTCAGTGCGAATTGGATTCAATGTTAAAATTATCTTTATTTATTTTAAGGAAACATAACAATCATAACAACAGGGAGCCATAACAGTTAAATTAATGTAATATATAATGTAAATTTACTATATGCCAACAAAGGATTCCAACTGAAAGGACCGCTATACATTTAGAGATAAATCGGACTTTATCTGCCAATGCTTTCATTGTAAATATTTCCCAAATAGTTATATTGTACAATATCTAATTATCTATACAGTTGGAAGGAACACACATGTAGCAAACGCACCAATCTGTTCCGCTTATTTGCTTGTAGTAACTCTGTCTATTATTTATCACATTATATTGGTTTCTTTGAGATGTTAGAAAATAATATTCGCAAATATCAAGAATATGGTAAAGTATCGGTTATTGGGGATCTAAATGCTAGATGTGGTGAACGGTCTGATATTTTATCAAATACTCATGATTATGATAAATATATACATACATTAGACAAAGATGAACATGATCAAATGTGTTATCCGGGTGACCTTCCAGTTTGATTTTCTATGGATAAAACTGTTAATTCTTCTGGAAATAAGCTGTTAGATATTTGTTTAAGTAGCGATTTGAAGATTGTTAATGGTCGCATTGGGGACGACAGTGGGATTGGTAGTTTTACATACGTGTAATCTCTTGGCTATAGTTTGATTGATTGTGTAATTATGTCATATGATTTTTTTCAATATATTTCTGATTTTGTTATTCATGATTTATATACATGTTCTCATCATGTACCTGTACAGATTGATGTGTGTATTAATAAAATGCCAATAGCGTTAGATACAAATGATAAATATATTGACAAAATCTTTTGGGACAAAGAAAATAGCCCGGATTATAAGATGATGATTGATTCTGAAATAATTAACCTAGAATCTATTGTTGATAACATTATTTTATCTAATACTGATATTGATACGAGTGTAGATAGTTGTGCCAATATCCTATATACAAATGCTTATACTGTTTTTGGTAGGTCTATGAATTTGACGAAGCCTAACAGTAAACGTAAATTTAAAAGTCCGTGGTATACACAGGAATGTGAAACAGCTAGACGTGAATTTCGCTCAGCGAAGGCAATTCATAGGAAAAACAAATCCAGTCATAACGGTGATCTATTAGTCGACAAACGCCGCATGTACCGTTGTGCTAAGCGAAAAGCCCGTGGTATTTTTAAGGCCAAACACAGAAATAATATGCATTGCTTAGCTTCGTCACAACCACAGCAATTTTGGAAAGAAATAAGAAAATTAAAATCAAATAACAAAAAAAAGGAAGCACTATAAGTTCCGATAATGTTTTTTCAGATAATACTGATTTCTCTAATAATGATTTTGACAATGATTTGTTAAATAATAATTTAATTATCGTCGATCAACTTGATAATTTGTTTACTGTTGATGAAATTTATAAAGCAATATCTGCACTAAAGCAAGGTAAAAGTGGAGGTATTGATTTCTTAACTCCTGAAATGTTTATTGAATGCAAAGATACACTGGCGCCATTATTATGTAAGCTTTTTAACCACATGTATATAAAGTGTATGTATCCAGTTAGTTGGACCAGGGGTGTTATTGTTCCTGTTCTTAGAAAGGAGATCTAAATAATGTAAATAATTATAGAAGTATTAGGCTTACCAGTATTTTTTCGAAAATATTTTCAATTGTGCTGGATACACGTCTTCGAAAATGGGCTGAGGCAAATGAACTCTTATCTGATTTTCAGTTTGGTTTTCGTAAAGACAAAAACACTATAGATTGTATTTTTGTTTTAACCTCGATTATAGACAAAGTTATTTCTCAAGAAAAGAAGAAACTTTAGTGTGCTTTCGTTGATTTTCGTAAAGCTTTCGATGTAGTCTACATAAACGGTATTTGGTTTAAGCTATTACAGTATGGAGCTTCAACTAAATTAGTTAATATGTTGCCAAAAATATACGAGAGTGTAAAATCATGTTTACGTATTAATGGAACTTACACTGACAAGTTTGACTGTGTCAAAGATGTAAAGCAAGGCGAACCATTATCACCGTTGCTATTTCTATTCTTTATCAACGATATGTACCAGTCAATTTACGATAATACAATAGACACCGTTAGTATCGATGAACTTCGTATGTTGTTATTTGCTGATGATACTGTTATAATGTCTTATTCTAAAGAAGGATTACAACGTTTGTTAAATAATCTACATATGTATTGCAACAATTGGGGCATTAGTGTAAATATTGATAAAACTGTTGTTATGGTGTTTAAAAAGGGCAACATACCTGAACATATTGTAGTGTCATATAATAATTACAAGTTAAATATTGTTACAAAATTCACATACCTAGGTGTAACATTATCTGCTAATGCTAACACAAAAAGCGTTTGTTTTCTCTTAATTCCTTGTTTGATGTTTTATCTTTTGAATTGTCGGAAACAGTTAAGTTATTTGATTCCATGATCGCCTCAATTCTAAACTATGGATGTGATGTATGGAGGTTCCATAAAGCTCCTGACATCGAACGTTTGCATTTAAAATTTCTTAAACAGATATTACAAGTGCGACAGCAGACAACAAGTGCAACAGTATATGGCGAGTTTGGACGTGTTCCATTATCTGTAATTCGTGAGGTTAGAATAGTTAGATATTGGTATAAAATATCTAAATGTCCAAATTGTCTTGTGTATAAATTGTATAATATGCGTGATATGAATGGTAATTATATAAATAAATGGTCAAACGATGTTAAAACAATCTAGGGTATTCCTATTTATGGAATAGTGCAGTTGTAACAAATGTACAAATACAGAGTGTAATAAAGTATATACATGATCAATATCTACAGTAGTTGTTCTCAGACCTTAGAAATCTACCTAAACTTGAAACCTAGTGCATGTTTAAAACATATTTCCAACCAGAAAAGTATTTATCCTGTGTTAAAAATGTTAGTTATATAATTAATTTGTCTAGATTTCGATGTTCTGCTCATAATTTAGAAGGTCGTCATAGAAATATTGATAGAAACCAGAGAATTTGTACGAAATGCAATATGAATTGTATTGGAACTGAATATCACTTTTTATTAGTATGTCCATTCTATAGAGAAGTAAGAAACAACAGTTTACCACATTATTATTATCATTGGCCTAACTTGAATAAGTTTAAGTCACTGTTACAATGTTCACAAAGTAGTATTATTAAAAAAGTATCAAAATATATTTACCAAGCATCTGTTATTAGAGGGTAGTTGTCAATGAACACATTTACGTATGTATATAACTACGATACCCATTAATTTTAATTTTGTTTTCATGCTTTTCTCATGTATTATATTGTAATTGTATATTATGTACTGTCCGTCGTACATGTTGTATAGGCGACGAACAATTGTGTTTAATGCCAATAAACTCTGAAACTGAAATTTACTTACTATTGTAAGATGTGTTATATTTGCTAACTGAAGTGTACCATGTATACGTTTTACAATAATGTTCTTTAAAATAATTGTTAATATGTGTGTAATAAACCAATTTGTGTTTGTTATAAAATCTATCGATTTTCTATTGAAATCCAACATCAAAATGTGCTTCTATACTAAATATATAATTCGATAATACACTGAAACAAACAATTATACTCATATTTATTTTTGCACGTTTTGTTCCTAGTCACTGCCTATTGAAATGGTGTCAACGTGCGTGTTTATTTATGACGTCGTTTAAACGCGACATTCTAGTGTAATTTACCGCCTGGCCGTTTTCAGTCTAAAATAAAAAGATAATTTCTTTTTTTAATTTACTGATCGAAATATAGTTCACTCAAGAATATATATATACTCCGACAAAAGTTAAGCATCACCGACAAAAGTTAGGCACCCCCTATATTTGTATCGACATATTTGTTTTACATCAATACTGTTGTTCTTACACTTCTTATAGGACTATATAAACGGCTCTAAAATTAGCAATCAGCGAAGTATTTATCCTCCTGATAGACGTGACTATGAGGTGGCTAAAAATGGGGTTCAAAACTGGCGCTGGAAAACCGTAAAACCGTAAAACCCGTTTGTCTTTCATGGGTTTTAACATTGCATTAGCATGCAGTCTTCAAATTTTAAGACCTTTTAAATGCAGCTATTATGCGTATGTGTAAGGCATACAAATTAATAACGAGTATATACACGGCGTATATTGTGATGTTCAGTAACACGTCACGTCATGCTTCGCACACGACGCCTATGCCGTTCTTGGGGGAACTGTTGCCAATCCTGTAAGATAGCAGTTTTTAATTCGTCATTATTTTGACATGTTGACATTATTGACGGTGGTTAATTGTTTGGCCAATAAAGTCCCATACATGCTCGATAGGATTCATGTCTGGCGACATCGCAGGCCATGTAATTGTCTGAACAGCCTCTTGCTGTAAAAATGTTGGACAATTCGGGCTCTATGTGGCCTAGCGATGTCGTCCATGAACAATGGCCTGTCAGTCAACTCATGATTGTCGAAATGGGGCATTACGCGCGGATCGAGCACATAGTCACTGTATTTTGAAATGTCAGATTACCACCATGAATGTACAAGTCCAACTTATAGTCAAAGGAAAAACAACTCCAGATAGTTACATCCCCACCTCCAAAAGTAGTTGTGCCCAAAATGTGGTTGTCCTGAAATGAAATGTTTCGTTGGCGCTAAACCCTTGCACGACCGTCGGTAGGGCGTAACATAAAACGACTTTCATCAGACTAGTAGACCAGTCTCCATGTGCGAATATTCCACCCCAAATGATCATGTAGCCAGTCAAATCGAGCATGGCGATGAGGTAATGTCAACTGTGGACGATTTATGGGTCGTCGCACTCGCATTCCCTGATTTTCGAGGCGTCTGATTACAGTGTGTGTGCTAATGTGGCCCCCAAACGCTAAATTACCACGAAGTGCACCAGCTGTACTGAACGCCTGTTACCGCGCCTGTCTGTATATGAGCCGGTCCTCTCACGGCGTCGTTTTGCGTGGTCTACCTGCACGTGGAGGTCAGTAACGTTCCCCGTTTGACGTACACGCTGCATCAGTCGTACAATAATGGAATAGTTAACCTAGTATGCCACCCTTCTATGCAACAGCTTTCCACATTTCTGGTATGGTTAATTTTCGCCGCACGATAGCAAATCAATAGAAAATGAAACTAAAATCCCTACATACAAAACACCAGCTTTCGTTCGCAAACAAAAATGTTGAAAAGTACACCCGGCACTTTACACACACTGTCTTATGCACATAAATACATAACAATCGACCAATACCGGTTTCACAGGTAAGTAAGTATGTGTGTACAGGTAACGAAAACTGCAAACCGATTTGAAATAAGTTCATTATTAGAAAAGATGGTATTGAAACAAGTCAAGTTGTGCTTAACTTTTGTCGTGGTATTGAAACAAGTCAAGTTATGCTTTGTCGGAGTGTATACATAGAAAGCTAATATTGTCTGTTGTCGTAAAAGTATATTCTCTGATATATAAGCCAACAATAGATATACCAGTGTATGTGGAACGCCGTAGCTGAGCTGTTAAGAGTGTTTATATTAACTATCTTGAAATCATTGCGCTTGTGTTCAATTCCCTAACCGAATCCTGTCATGTGAGGAAGTCACCCAGCTGGCTTGCAGAAGGTTGGTAGTTCCACCAGGTTGCCCGACCCTGCCTGAAATACTACTCGGAATGAGACTCGGTTATTCCTCCATCAATAACAGCCCGAGAATCGCGGCGGAATAACACTAGCTTTTCAATGCCTATGACATACTTTTGATATATGTATGCAAACAATTTTCAGTCAAATTCTACAATGGCATGATTATAATTTTGTTTCTATTGTGATATGGGGGTTTAGTGTCAGTTTGCATATGGTTTACTCCAAAATCCACATAGCAACATCAATATCAATTGCAACAGTAAGCGACAACAGCAATTGCAACAAAATCAATTGGCCTGCAACATAAAACTTACAAGTTATAACATTTGTCTACAGTTCCCAATAAGGGCTATAGTCATGATCAAATCATCAAAGACATTACCATACTAGACTATTCTCTGACCTGAAAACAATTACTATAACATACATTGTATAGCCATAACAAAGAAATAATAACAGGATTCAGTTCTCAGGTACCAGAACGAGAATGTATAAGAGATCCAAACCATGTAACTCACCCCACCTACCATCCACAGTGATTGGATGGTGTTCTACATTCCTTTAATATCACACACAAGGCATAAAATGATGACTGCATATTGTCTGTACAACGCATGTCCATACAATTTACCTAACATAAAAGATCATCTTATATATACCGTAGTATATCATTTATGGTAAATCATTCATAAAAAAACCATACAATCACACAGAATAGCATCCAACAATGCAAGACATCATAGCATACACATTTCTGACAACTAGTACAGAGTAAAATGATTGATCAATGGTATTTATCAATCCATCAACAGCTACGGTCGTTGTACCAATGCCTGCACTAACATGCAGTCGCCAGTGACCTACTAACCGACATTATCTTTACAGATAATACAATCAACATGATATCTCAGTGAAACTCATTATCTTTGAAATTCATCATAAGTTAGGGTCAAGGGAGAAAACCAGCTTATGTCGTCGCTCTGACCTCCGATGCTCGATTAGGGTTCGCCTGTTGAGATGAAATAAACATTATCAGCAATTGTGTTTTACTCATTACCATTTAGCTTTCATCTACACATATATTTATTGCACAAAATAACAATAGAACTTGTTTATCACTAAGCACATCATTCACTAGTTTTACACAGACGTACTTAACAATTTACTTATTACACAGTATGACAGATCCTGGGATGGCTGCAGACTAAGTACAAATCTCACATGGACGAAGATTGATCACTCTTAACAAGACTTGATACGAAATGAATGTGGGCGAATCATTGAGCTCAAAACGGTTTTCCATATTTCACAATAAACATCCAGCAGGACGGGAGAGAGGAATTAGGTAATTTTCAATGGGAATAGCAACAAGATCATTTTGAATTTTATACATCAGGGATAACTTATTGTCAATACGCCGTTGATCTAGTCTGCGTAGATTTAGGGAATGTAGCATGTCTGTAACACTTGAGGTACGATAGAAGTCAGCCTTTATCCAACGGGCTGCTCTTTGACCTTCAATTTGGTCTATCAATGTTTGGGTATGGGGCGACCAGATCTCGGAGCCATATTCAAGCTGGGGTCTCACTAGTGTCTGGTAAGCCATGGTCTTAAGGGGTTCAGATTTGACCTGGAGGTTTCTATGTAGAAATCCTAATGATTGGTTTGCTTTCTTTGTTGACCTTTTTATGTGGGTGTCCCACGACAGGTTATTTGAGATATCCACGCCAAAGTATTTGGCTGAGGTGACCGACTCAAGTAGGACTCCATGGAGTTTATATTTGCTGGGAATAGGATGTTTCCTTCTGGTGACGTTTTGGAGTGTGACCGATTCATTTGCAGATGTCAGTGATAGATAGACTACAGTATCATCTGCAAAGATGCGGACTTTGGAACTGATGTTTTGTGGGATGTCGTTTATGTAGGCTAGGAAAAGCAGTGGTCCAAGTACGGATCCCTGTGGGACTCCAGAGGACACCGGAACGGCCTCTGAACTAATACCATTAAGGACAACTGACTGGAGTCTATTATCTAGAAAACTCTTAATCCACCTTAATGTTTGACATCTGACTCCATATTCATGCATTTTTAGTAGTACTTTCTCGTGATTGACCTTATCGAAAGCCTTACTGAAGTCTAATAGGATGAGATCTAACTGATGCGTATTGTAGACAGAGGTAACCAAGTCATTGACTAGCATTACTAGTTGGGTCACGCATGACCGTTTTTCTCTAAAACCATGCTGCAAATGGTACAGAATACTGTGGTTAGTGAAGTGTTTTACTATCGAGGTGGAAATTATATGTTCTAGTACCTTGCATAGAACACATGGTAGTGAGATAGGCCTATTGTTGGCGGGGTTTGACTTGTCCCCTTTTTTGTAAATGGGAGCAACATTTGCTGACTTCCACTGGGTCAAATCGTACCTGAGTCAAAACGTACTTTGGCTAGTGGGTCAAAACGTACCCATATGCCGAGTCGAAACGTAACCCTGGTCGGGTCGAAACGTAACCCTGGTCGGGTCGAAACGTAACTCTGGAATGATCTGATGTTGACTAGGAATACCTTGGTTTTAACAGTTAAGCCTTGTGAAGGGCTGATTATGCAAGTGAGTAATTCAAGAGGATTAAATAAAAACGTAGCTACGTATCGGATCCATGTACTATTTGATGACTTAAGTACACAAGTACAACCACAGTTACAATGGATGTAAATGCAATTATTCATAAATGCAGAGTTAAATATGATTGATCCAATACATACACATAATTTCACAACGTGCATTTCGAATATCCAGCATGCTATATACATGGTAGAGGCTGCATTACGCTGACAGGAAAACGTGCATTTCCAATATCCAGCATGCTATATACATTGTAGAGGATGCTTTACGCTGACAGGACAACGTGCATTTCCAATATCCAGCATGCTATATACATGGTAGAGGGTGCTTTACGCTGACAAGACAACGTGCATTTCCAATATCCAGCGTGCTATATACATGGTAGAGGCTGCTTTACGCTGACAGGACAACGTGCATTTCGAATATCCAGCATGCTATATACATGGTAGAGGGTGCTTTACGCTGACAGGACAACGTGCATTTCCAATATCCAGCATGCTATATACATGGTAGAGGCTGCTTTACGCTGACAGGACAACGTGCATTTCGAATATCCAGCATGCTATATACATGGTAGAGGCTGCTTTACGCTGACAGGACAACGTGCATTTCGAATATCCAGCATGCTATATACATGGTAAGAGGGTGCTTTACGCTGACATGACAACGTACATTTCCAATATCCAGCGTGCTATATACATGGTAGAGGCTGCTTTACGCTGACAGGACAACGTGCATTTCGAATATCCAGCATGCTATATACATGGTAGAGGCTGCTTTACGCTGACAGGACAACGTGCATTTCGAATATCCAGCATGCTATATACATGGTAGAGGGTGCTTTACGCTGACAGGACAACGTGCATTTCCAATATCCAGCGTGCTATATACATGGTAGAGGCTGCTTTACGCTGACAGGACAACGTGCATTTCCAATATCCAGCATGCTATATACATGGTAGAGGGTGCTTTGATAAGATCATTTTTCAATGAGAGAATGTGTTGGCATATTATTATATATTAAGATGCATTATACATACAGTAGTATCCAAGTCATGTTAGATGTAAATGACTCACTCAGCCCCCTACATTATTTGGCTTTTATCAACTAAATACAAGATACAAGCATGTGGCATTATTACAGAGGCACTCCGCATGAGGCATGCCATTGAATCCACATGGAATTGTATTAGAAAGTTCAACTTGGCAATTAACCGGACATTAAGAGTATTGACCGGGCGTCATGTTTGAAATGTTTGCTCTAATATGTCCTGTTAGCAAGAATATATTCAAATAAATTGCTTGAATACAATAATCGCGAGGGATTGTGGTGGTGGGGTGGTGGTGGTGGTGGCGGTGGTGGTGTATACGATATGAGGTTAATATCCCAATCGTTGAACCCGACTAATACTGAAACATTCATTTGTGACTTAATGAATATTTAATATGTTGTCTGCTTACAGGAGATTAAACGTGATGTTTACAGGAACAGATCTAGATGAGTGCATTTGCAAGAATTGTATCATAAACAGATTCGTGTTATTCTCCTACGTAAATTGATTCACTTGGGGAAAAAACCATCGTCAATATCATGTCCTGGTTTAAGAAATTTCAAATTGTGAACATGTTGTTAGAAGGATGTTATACTATGTAAGAACTGAACTACATATTAGTGCAGGTAATACATTTAATAATATAACTGAGGATTCTCAAAGTGTCTGTAGAATAAAGCAGGACATGGCAGTTCATTACTGAGAACGGTCACTTGATGGTGAACTATATAATAAAGCGTTCAGTTAATCTTGCATTTTAAAGCAGCATGTGCTCATACATACCGGGGAACAGCCAAATACGTGTGAAATATGTAATACGGCTTTTAGTCAGTCTGGAAATTTAATTAATGCATCATATGCTTGTACATACTGGAGAACGTCCACATGTGTTTGAAATATGTAATAAAGCGTTTAGCCAATATGAATCTTTAAAGAAGCACATGGACCATATGTGTGTGAAATATGAACAAGACGTTTAACCATTCCAGTAGTTTGAAGATACACATGATGAAGCATACTGGAGAACGTCCACATAAGTGTGAAATATGCAATAAGACTTTTAGCCAGTCTTGTACTTTAAAGCAACATATGCGTGTACATACTGGGAAACTTCCACATGAGTGTGAAATATGTAATAAAGCGTTTAGCCATTCTGGAACTTTAAAGATGCACATGTTCATTCATACTGGGGAACGGCCATATGAGTGTGAAATATGATAAAACATTTACTCAGTCTAGCAATTTAAAAAAGCACATAGGCATACATACCGGAGAACGACCACATGAGTGCGAAATATGTAATAAAGCGTTTATTCAATCTGAATCCTTAAAGAAGCACATGCTCATACATACCGGAGAACGGCCATATGAGTGTGAAATATGTTATAAGACGTTTAGTCAGTCTAGCAATTTAAATAATAACGCGTTTAATCAATCTGAATCTTTAAAGAAGCACATGCTCATACATAGCTCAGAACGAATAGTGTGAACTATTTAATAAGACGTTTTGCCAATCTGGTAATTTAAAGCGATATTATGCTTGTACATACTGGGGAAACTGGACGGATTGTCCGTGAAATTGACTAGCATTAATCATATTAATAGGCCTATTAGCACGTGACTTAATTAATAACGTACTTGAATCCAAAGCGAGGCATTGCAATGTTGATAAAACGTTATCATTGGCCGCCATTGTTTACTGGTCAACGGAACGGTAAATAGTTTTAAACAGTACAATGTGCGTCTGAATTGACATATTTACTCACAATTTAAGTCGTCCTTACTTCAATTACGCCAAATCGACCAGTACCACTTAAACTTATTAGTTAAAATCCGCCATATCGTCGATATAACACAGAAACGGGAACTTTATGATTGCGATGTAAATGAGGCTACGGGAACATTCGTGTATATTCGGAAATGATCGTGTATAATCGTGCCTGTTCGGCGATTTCCGATATAATTCCGTTTCTATATTTAGTGATAGTATCTTGTAGAGAAGAGTTTTTGTTCTTCAAATCTACACCCTCATTCACGAGGTGTAAGTAGATGACGCTACGATCTGAAATCCAGTTTCCCAAGGCTGTCATTTTGCCAGAAGTTAAAAAGTGAAAAATCGACAGACTGTAACCCAGGCTAATGTATACTGGAGAACGGCCACATGAGTGTGAATTATGTAATAAGACGTTTAGCCAGTCTTGTACTTTAAAGCAACATATGCTTGTACATACTGGAGAACCTGCACATGAGTGTGAACTATGAAATAAAGCGTTTAGCCAATGTGAATTATGTAACACGCTGTTTGTACATAGCTCAAAGCATGTCGCTTGTACATTGCTCTAAGCATGTTGCTTGTACATTGTTCTAAACACGCTGTTTGTACATTGTTCTAAGCACGCTGTTTGTACATTGTTCTAAGCACGTTGTTTGCACATTGCTCTAAGCATGTCGATTGTACATTGCTCTAAGCACGTTGTTTGTACATTGCTCTAAGCACATTGTTTGTACATTGCTCTAAGCACGTTGTTTGTACATTGCTCCTATGCACGTTGTTTGTACATTGCTCTAAGCACGTTGTTGGTACGTTGCTCTAAGCACATTGTTTGTACATTGCTCTAAGCACGTTGTTTGTACATTGCTCCTATGCACGTTGTTTGTACATTGCTCTAAGCATGTCGCTTGTAATTTGCTCTATGCATGTTGCTTGTACATTGCTCTAAGCACATTGTAAGCATCATTAATGTTCGTCTGATTCGGTGTATTCTCCGTTCTTGTTTCTTCATATGTTTGTAATCGTTTTTCCTGTACATCTGTTTCAAAATCAATACCCTCGATTCTAGCTATATACATGCACGTTTTACCCTTATATATCGTCGCTACCGGTTATCCGTGTGAGCGACGCTTCCTGAGATTAGTCATTTTAGATGTGTCGAAGATTTTTGGAGGATAGTGCAATGATACAGAGAGAGGACCATTCCAGTGACTCCTCTTGTTCGTGTACATGCACGATGTAACGCACCGACACGAGAACTCTTTAAAGTCCACCTGAAAGACTGTTAAATGTATTAAGATCAGACGTAGGCTCGTACCTGCGATTCCTGTACCTCAGAGCCGCAGTGGCCGAGTTATCTAACGCGCCGTTGATGGAACTCGCCTTTCACTGATATCATCAGGTTCGCTCCATATCGGGGACAAGAGATAAATGATTATTTATCGGAGAAAGCGGTCAGAGTACCTATTATTTTCCAGGAAATGCGATTGTTCCACTCCCCGCCTCAGCAGAATGTCCTCCCAACAATAATCAGAAAATGATTGATGGGCAGTGGGAATAATAAAGAATACTATTTGGACGGTACGGTACGGAGAATAGACCCGGAAGAGTT
Organism: Archivesica marissinica; assembly: GCA_014843695.1. Lineage (NCBI taxonomy): Eukaryota > Metazoa > Mollusca > Bivalvia > Venerida > Vesicomyidae > Archivesica > Archivesica marissinica. The sequence goes on along the minus strand of CM026388.1, from coordinate 47,692,221 downwards.
GGATACATTTCCATACTAAAATATTATCACTTATGTCCCTTAGTAAAAATACACCGTTTGTGCTCAACAAATATGGCCAATGGGACAATTTATTAATAGGTAATTATAAGATACTAATCCCCAAATGCATACTAATTTTATGCGGTGGCGACTTTGAAGAACATTGGATAGTTAGTTGGGTAATTATTTGTTTGTATATATACATTGCAATACCTTCTACTGGTGGTTCAACGGCTGATTCGGACTGAGCTTATTCGGACCAGATCAGTGGTTTATTCGGATCGCGCACACCGTTAACGATATCTAGAGGCAGTAAACGAAATATACAATGGGCAGTAATCTTGAAACAATTGGCAGTAATATGGACATTAGGGTTAGTATTAAATTTGATCTTCAATTGAAGAGTCTTCTAATTTTCAGCTTTAGTGTACTGCCACCTGTTTTGTTGGATTACTGCATCTATCCCTAAACACTTACAACAAGCACATGTTCGTTCTGATCAGATATTTATTGTGGCATATACCACAACATATTCTCATAACTACTTGGATATACCACAACATATTCTCATAACTACCCAGATATACCACAACATATTCTCATAACTACGTTGATATACCACAACATATTCTCATAACTACGCGGATATACCACAACATATTCTCATAACTACGCGGATATACCACAACATATTCTCATAACTACGCGGATATACCACAACATATTCTCATAAGTATGCAGATATACCATAACAAATTCTCATAACTACGTGGATATACCACAACATATTCTCATAACTACCCAGATATACCACAACATATTCTCATAACTACGTGGATATACCACAACATATTCTCATAACTACGCAGATATACCACAACATATTCTCATAACTACGCGGATATACCACATCATATTCTCATAACTACGCGGATATACCACAACATATTCTCATGACTACTAATTCATGTTAACTAGCTCTATCGGGTGCCTCATTTCTATTCAATACACAACCGCACAACCACTCGTGTTAGTGTGAAGGTTCTTAATAAGATATAGTTCCGGTATAATTTTTTAGTTAGTTTCTGTTTTCTGTCAAAATTAATAACTATAGACAAAACAAATTCATTAGAATATATTACGTTATATTAACTTTTTCATGATTGTCAGAAAAGGAATACGGAAATCAAGCTGTGACAGAGAAAATGCATCTTTCATTGTTTGAAAACAGTGGGAAAGATGGCGTTTTCTTTACCTAAGAAAATTCGACCATTCATTGGAAAACATAAAAGAAAACACCCCATCCAAATAAAACAGTGGCAACATATACATTATGATCATTGTTTGTGTATGTTTTTACGTTTATTTATCGCTGCTTGCACATATGATTTATTTTGAAAGTATTTCATTATGTCAAGCCGCCAGTAACTACAGGCCAATGTCTCTCACCTGCATTGCTTCCAAACTATTGGAGCATATTTTGTCTCTAACAGCATGATCCATTTTCACAATAATGACCTCCTAAGCCAATTCCAACATGGCTTCAGATCAAAACATAGTTATGAATCTCAGCTTATCAGCTTCACACAAGAGGTAAACGACAACCTTGAAAATGGTAAACAAACTGATGTTATTGTTATGGATTTTAGTAAAGCGTTTGACAAGGTTGATCACAACAAACTAATATACTAACTTAATGAGCTGGGTGTCCACCCCCTGGCATCACGGTGGATCAAGTCATTCCTAAAGGGCCGATCCCAAAAAGTAGTTGTGGATGGCTGCACTTCTGATACACTGCCTGTTATCTCTGGGGTCCCGCATGTCTGCAATGACTATAACTATACAAGCAGTGTAACAAAAATGAGCAATTCCCTGAACTGGCAAACACTTGAATAGCGACGCATACAATCATCAGTAAAATAAATATAAAATCAAAATAAATTTGGTATGCGTCGACCAAAACAACCTAACAGCTACAAGGAACCTGAACTACTTAATTCCGCAGTCCCGAACCCAATACCATATAAACTCTTTTCCCCCCAAACAAATACGTCTCTGGAATGGCATCCCCTACTATGTACAGTCCAGCCCCAGCTTAACCTTATTTGGCTGAGCGGTTGGCCACTGTACCACTAATGTAACACGATGTATGTTTTTAACCTTCGTATGTATTTCTTTTAACACTTTCTATCTCACTAATTGAGATGTTTAACCACTGTCCCTGACAAGCGCCTCCCTGTCATACTAGCGTCTGAGTGTTGGGAGTACTATGTCGAACTAGAATGTAGAATTTAAGCAGCCAGTTTCCAGATTCCCAATATATTGTTTTATTATGCATTTGAACTCTATGAGGCAGCCACAAATAGATTATCAACAACAAAACAGGATAGTGGGTATTGCTCGTAAAATAAAACACAACTGGCGACACATATATTGTTCCACCATCTACCGGATCGGGCGACGCATATATTGTTCTACCATCTACCGTATCGGGCGACGCATATATTGTTCTACCATCTACCATATCTGGCGACGCATATATTGTTCTACCAT
>CM026388.1:47652770-47688668 GCA_014843695.1 Archivesica marissinica | reverse complement strand
TTCTACCATCTACCGTATCGGGCGACGCATATATTGTTCTACCATCTACCGTATCTGGCGACGCATATATTGTTCTACCATCTACCGTATCGGGCGACGCATATATTGTTCTACCATCTACCGTATCTGGCGACGCATATATTGTTCTACCATCTACCGTATCGGGCGACGCATATATTGTTCTACCATCTACCGTATCGGGCGACGCATATATTGTTCTACCATCTACCGTATCGGGCGACGCATATATTGTTCTACCATCTACCGTATCTGGCGACGCATATATTGTTCTACCATCTACCGTATCGGGCGACGCATATATTGTTCTACCATCTACCGTATCTGGCGACGCATATATTGTTCTATCTACGATCGGGCGACGATATTGTTTACCATCTACCGTATCGGGCGACGCATATATTGTTCTACCATCTACCGTATCGGGCGACGCATATATTGTTCTACCATCTACCGTATCGGGCGACGCATATATTGTTCTACCATCTACCGTATCGGGCGACGCATATATTGTTCTACCATCTACCGTATCGGGCGACGCATATATTGTTCTACCATCTACCGTATCGGGCGACGCATATATTGTTCTACCATCTACCGTATCGGCGACGCAATATTGTTCTACATCTACCGTATCGGGCGACGCATATATTGTTCTACCATCTACCGTATCGGGCGACGTATATTTGTTCTACCATCTACCGTATCGGCGACGCATATATTGTTCTACCATCTTCCTTATCGGGCGACGCATACATTGGTCTACCATCTACCGTATCGGGCGACGCATATATTGTTCTGCCATCTACCGTATCTGGCGACGCAAATATTGTTCTACCATCTGGCGACGCATATATTGTTCTGCCATCTACCGTATCTGGCGACGCATATATTGTTCTGCCATCTACCGTATCTGGCGACGCATATATTGTTCTACCATCTACCGTATCTGGCGACGCAAATATTGTTCTACCATCTACCGTATCGGGCGATGCATATATTGTTCTACCATCTACCGTATCTGGCGACGTATATACCCTAAGTTATAGGATATGAGGCGAATATCCCATTCGTTAAACATGGCTACTCATGATGGTGATGATGATGATATGGTCAGTATGACCGAATTATGACTTTATACAATAAGCGGTTGGAATGGCCAACAACTATTGGAAAAGTGCATCTATGGCATGTAAATATTTAATATGTTGTTTACTTCCAGGAGATGAAACACGATGTTTACAGATCTAGATGAGTTCATTTATTTAAATAGTTGTGCTATGAACATATTCATGTTCGTCAATTTCGGATCAAATATCATCGGTTCCCTTATTTAATTAAGGAATTATTCATATATGCTCATTATTTTCAAAATGTGAACTCGATGTTAGAAAGATGTTATGCTGTATAAGAACTTATTAACCTTGTCAATTCATATGCATATAGTGCGAATAAAGGATGTATTAACATAATCTATGGATTATTCCAATGTCTAGAAGAATAATGCAGGACATCACCATTCAAGTACGGCCACATGAGTGTGAAACATGTAGAAAGACTTTCAGTCATTTTAGAAATATAAAGCAGCATATGCTCATACATACCGGAGAACGACCGTATGAGTGTGAAATATGTAATATAGCTTTCCGTCAGTCTAGCCATTTAAAGCGGCATATGCTCATACATACCCGAGAACGACAACATGCGTGTGGAATATGTAATAAAGCGTTCAGTCAATCTATACATTTAAAGCAGCATATGCTCATACATACCGGTGATCTACCGCATGCATGTGGAATGTGTAATAAAGCTTTCAGTCAGTCTGGAAATTTAAAGCAGCATATGCTCATACATACCGGAGATCTACCGCATGCGTGTGGAATGTGTAATAAAGCTTTCAGTCAGTCTGGAAATTTAAAGCAGCATATGCTCATACATACCGGAGATCTACCGCATGCGTGTGGAATGTGTAATAAAGCTTTCAGACATTCTGGAACTTTAAAGCAGCATATGCTCATACATACCGGAGAACGACCACTCGAGTGTGAAATATGTAAGAAGGCTTTCAGTCATTCTAGCCATTTAAAGCAGCATATGTTCATACATACCGGAGAACGACCACACGAGTGTGAAATATGTAATAATGCTTTCAGTCATTCTAGCCATTTAAAGCAGCATATGCTCATACATACCCGAGAACGACCACATGCGTGTGGAATGTGTAATAAAGCTTTCAGTCAGTCTGGAAATTTAAAGCAGCATATGCTCATACATACCGGAGATCGACCACATGCGTGTGGAATATGTAATAAAGCGTTCAGTCAGTCTGGAACTTTAAAGCAGCATATGCTCATACATACCGGAGATCACCGCATGCGTGTGGATATGTAATAAAGCTTTCAGCGTTGGAATTTGTTGTTGGGGTGTGTTGTGGTTTTGTTGGTTTTTGGGGTGTGTGTTTTTTTTTGCTTTAAAGCAACATATGCTCATACATACTGGAGAACAACCACATGGGTGTGAACTATGCAATAAGGTTTTCAGTCAGTCTGGAACTTTAAAGAAGCATATGCTCATACATACCGGAGATCGACAACATGCGTGTGGGATATGTAATAAAGCGTTCAGTCAATCTGGAACTTTAAAGCAACATATGCTCATACATACTGGAGAACAACCACATGGGTGTGAACTATGCAATAAGGTTTTCAGTCAGTCTGGAACTTTAAAGAAGCATATGCTCATACATACCGGAGATCGACAACATGCGTGTGGGATATGTAATAAAGCGTTCAGTCAATCTGGAACTTTAAAGCAACATATGCTCATACATACTGGAGAACAACCACATGGGTGTGAACTATGCAATAAGGTTTTCAGTCAGTCTGGAACTTTAAAGAAGCATATGCTCATACATAACGGAGAACGACCACACGAGTGTGAAATATGTAATACGGCTTTCATTCATTCTAGCCATTTAAAGCGGCATATGCTCATACATACCCGAGAACAACCACATGCATGTGGAATGTGTAATAAAGTTTTCAGTCGGTCTGGAACATTAAGACAACATATGCTCAAACATACCGGATAACGACCACATGAGTGTGGAATGTGTAATAAGGCTTTCCGTCATACTGATAATTTAAAGAAGCATATGTTCATACATACCGGGCAACGACCATATGAGTATATGTAATAAAGCTTTCAATCATTCTAGCAATTTAAAGAGGCACATGCACATACATACTGAAGAACTGCCACATTAGTGTGAAATATGCAATAAAACGTTTACCTAGTCCTCTAATTTGAAGCAGCACATACACACTCATACCGGAGAACGGCAACACGAATGTGGAATATGTAATACGGCTTTAAACGTTCACATGCGCACACATACTGGGGAAAAAGGCCTTACGAGTGTGATGCATGTGATACAACTTTTAGCCATTTTAGCTGTTTGAAGCGGCACTTGCTCAAGTATAACAGAGAACCGTCATATAAGTGAAATGTAATTTGATGTACAGTCAGTCTAGAATGTTAATGGATCTCATGCACATGCAACAACAGGGAGCCATAACAGTTGAATTAATGTAATATATAATGTAAATTTACAATATGCCAATCTATGTTTTGGCGGCATAACCATTTGGCATTTATTCTCTGCTAACAGACTTAAATTACGTGCATGTACCGGTAATTACGGAGATAGTTTATGTCTACACCGGATCATTCATATTCACTTGTTTACTTTCAGTCTATCATTTGCCTCGTGGCTGATATTCAAACAATATTTACCAGGATGCAAATAAACACCGGAATGTGTGGCGGTGCCCCTTTTATAGTTCCGCACATAGTGTCGCGGTTTGATCCAGACATGTGATTCACAGTTAATATATTTTGTTGCTGCAACTACTGTTGAGTCTTGTACTAAGTATGTGGCCTGTGTGAGTACCCACTTTTCTACATTGTATTTGGTGCAGTGTTCTCCCGTAGTAGCAATTGGTGTTTTAGTATGTTCCACTGGGATACTGGTTGAGATCTCCAGCATATCTGTCCACAATGGCATCGCTAGCTGAACCTTGTGTACACATGTATTCATGTCCTTTACAATTATAGTACACTAAATAATTATGTTGTACAATATCCATACAGTTGGAAGGAAAATAAATAATATTACTGTACAAACAAAGGATTCCAACAGAAAGGACCGCTATACATTTAGGGATAAATCGGATTTTATCTGCCAATGTTTTCATTGTAAATATTTCCCAAAATAGTTATGTTGTGCAATATTTATTGAGAGCCATCGGCCAGTTACTGCCCCGGCATACTCACGAAACATATGTAGGTCCTCTTAGGTTGTTTCCTTTGTTTTTATCGTTGTTTCGTTTACACTACATGTCATCAATTTTCTTCCACTTTCTCATATTATGTTTATTATTTTACTATATCTCGACAGATATCCTACAGTATATCCAATGGGTAAACAATCTGTAATTTGTTGTTTTCATTGTAAATATTTCCCAAATAGTTATGTTGTACACTATCTAATTTTCTATACAGTTGGAAGGAACACACATGTAGCAAACGCACCAATCTGTTCCGCCTATTTACTTGTATTTACTTACAGTTGTAACATTTGTTATATTTGCTAACATAAGTGTAGCATGTATACGTTTTACCATAACATTCTTTAAAATAATTGTTAATATGTGTGTAATCATCCAATTTGTGTTTGTTATCAAATGTATCGATTTTCTATTGAAATCCAACATCAAAATGTTTGCACCCACTGCTTCTATAATAAATATATAATTCGATAATACAATGAAACAAACAATTATACTCATATTTAGTTTTGCACGTTTTGTTACTGTCTATCAACGTAAGCGGAAAAACCGTAAAACCAGTTTGTCTTTCGTGGAGGTTTTAAAATGCAGTCTTCAAATGTTAAGAACTTTTAAATGCAGCTATTGTGCGTATGTGTAAGGCATACAAATTAATAAGTAGTATATCCACCGCGTTTATTATGAAGTTCAGTAACACGCCACGTCATGCTTCACACACGACGCCTAAGCCGTTCTTTTGGGGAACCGTTGCTAATGTGCATGTATGTCAGATAGTTGACAAGTGCATATATTTGAAGGGGGACATGTATGATATGCCGGACAACTTCCAATAGAGTGCTAAATCACTAAGAAGGCTATCAGTGGCTATGTCAGTTTGAAACAGCGCATGATCACATCAGTGGGATATTTGTACAAACACGTATATACTGGCTAGCGATTTAAAGATGGAGGTGATCATACAATCCTTTGCACTTGGAAATGTGTGTGCAGGAAATGTATATATGTTTCATCTTTATTTCAGTACCATAGAACATTATATCACAGCATGCAGTAAATGTAGATAACATTTGCCATTTTGCTCCTCTGCTATTTTGTTCTTGGTTTCTGTCCATACACTGAGGCGACCATTTAGAATACTACAATATATTTTGTACATTGAAGATGCCATGAAATCTGTTCGATCTCGCAATTACACATGCAGTGTGTACATTAAACTAAGTACTTTGTATGTGGATTGCATTTACAGTACCTAGTATTGATGTTGTATGTTATCTATTCAGTTAAAATATAAGAAACACATAATTTTACACACTCTACGAGATGGGAAACATTTAGCCGTACAGTAAATATTTTTGTTATACATTATCAATGCAGTTATGTCATAGCAAACGCATACATCTATTGTACTTATATACTTGTATTTACTGTTGTCATGTGTGTTGTATTTGCTTGTATATAGATGTTGTATGATTTACATTCATTTAATTAGAATAAATTCTTTGTGTAACGACGACTATAAAAACAATAAGAACTTATATACTAGTATGTACAATTAATATTATAATGTGTGTAATAAAGCGAATTGTGTTCAGTAAAACTTGTTGAATTTGTTATTGAAGTCCAACACCAAAATGTTTGCACCCGTTGTTAGTTCTTTTCTCAATGCACGTTGTTTGTACATTATTCTAATTACGTTGCTTGTACATTGCTCTAAGCACGTTGTTTGTACATTGCTCTAAGCATGTCGATTGTACATTGCTCTAAGCACATTGTGTGTTCAATGCTCTAAGCATTTCGATTGTACATTGCTCTAACCACATTGTTTGTACTTTGCTCTACCGACGCTGCTTGTACATTGCTCTATTCACGTTGTTTCTACATTGCTCTAAGCACGTTGTTGGTATGTTGTTCTAAGCACATTGTTTGTACATTTCTCTAAGCACGTTGTGTGTACATTGCTCTAAGCATGTCGCTTGTACTTTGCTCTATGCAGGTTGCTTGTACATTGCTCTAAGCACATTGTATGTATCATTCCTATTCCTGTGATTCGGCATATTATCCGTTCTTGTTTCTTCATATTTTTGTAATCGTTTATCCTGTACATATGTTTCAAAATCAATACCCTCGAGTCTAGCTATATACATGTACGTTTTACCCTTAAATATCGTCGCTACCGGTTATCCGTGTGAGCGACGCTTCCTGAGATTAGTCATTTTAGATGTGTCGAAGATTTTTGGAGGATAGTGCAATGATACAGAGAGAGGACCATTCCATTCCTGTTCGTGTACGTGCAAGATGTAAAGCACAGACACGAGAACTCTTTAATGTCCATCTGAAAGACTGTTAATTGTATTAGGGTCAGACATAGGCTCGTACCTGCTATTCCTGCATTATCAGTAAATTAACATAATAGTTGACCATTAGGTATTTGTGTCTTGAACAGCAACGACAAGCCGTACAGTATTAGTTAATTTAATTGTCCGTGCAAAGATATCCCCGTACATTATCGCATGTTTCCGTACATTGTTGGTTACACAGAGCCGCAGTGGCGGGGTTGTCTAACGCGCCGTTGATGGAACAGGCCTTTCACTGATATCATCATTGCAAAAGGTTCGCTCCATATCGGGGACAAGAGATAAATGATTATATATCGGAGAAAGCGGTCAGAGTACCTATTATTTTACAAGAAATGCGATTGTTCCACTCCCCGCCTCAGCAGAATGACCTCCCAACAATAATCAGAAAATGATTGAGGGGCAGTGGGTATAATAAAGCATACTATGTGGACGGTACGGTACGGAGAATAGACCCAGAAGAGTTGGATACATTTCCATACTAAAATATTATCACTTATGTCCCTTAGTAAAAATACGCCGTTTGTACTCAACAAATATGGCCAATGGGACAATTTATTAATAGGTAATTATAATATACTAATCCCCAAATGCATACTAATTTTATGTGATGGCGACTTTGGAGAACATTGGATAGTTAATTGGGTAATTATTTGTTTGTATATATACATTGCAATACCTTGTACTGGTGGTTCAACGGCTGATTCGGACTGAGCTTATTCGGACCAGATCATTGGTTTATTCTGACCGCTCACACCGTTAACGATATCTAGAGGCAGTAAACGAAATATACAATGGGCGGTAATCTTGAATCAATTGGCAGTAATATGGACATTAGGGTTAGTATTAAATTTGATCTTCAATTGAAGAGTATTCTAATGTTCAGCTTTAGTGTACTGCCACCTGTTTTATGGGATTACTGCCTCTATCCCTAAACACTTATAACAAGTACAATTTCATTCTGATCAGATTTTTATTGTGACATATACGACAACATATTCTCATAACTACCCATATATACCACAACATATTCTCATAACTACCCAGATATACCACAACATATTCTCATAACTACATGGATATACCACAACATATTCTCATAACTACGCGGATATACCACAACATATTCTATTAACTAGGCGGATATACCACGACATATTCTATTAACTAGGCGGATATACCACAACATATTCTATTAACTAGGCGGATATACCACGACATAATCTATTAACTAGGCGGATATACCATATTCTATTAACTATATAAAATGAAAAATGGTCTTACTCCCAAACATCTATCTTCTCTTGTGCCACAAAGTGTGGGTGAAACTACCAGATACAACCTAAGAAACGCAGCTAATTTTAATGGTATTCCATCCCGTACTGCGCTCTACTACAACTCGTTTCTACCTTCTACCTTAAGAGATTGGAATAATATATCTATGCAACAACAAAGCGCTTCTACACTATCTTCTTTCAAACACAGTCTTCGTGGAAATATATCTAAAACTCCTAATTATTTTTTTGTTGGCTCCAGGAAATGGCAAGTTTATCATGCCCGATTACGTACTGAGTGCTGCTCCTTAAACCAACACCTGTACAGCAAAAACTTATCTCCAACATCTCTTTGCCAATGCGGTCTTGTTGAAAGTAATCACCATTTCCTCTTGGAATGCACACTATATACCAACATCAGAGCAAAACTAATACAAGAAACTTCTATATACTGTACAGTAACTTTGTACACTCTCTTACACAGAGATCAAAATATGTGCGACAACATCAACAGCAGAATCTTTCTTGCTGTACAGGACTATATAAGGGACAGTAAACGTTTTCCATGAACTTGAATGACTGACCTGTTCCTGACTCTCAACATTCCAAATAAAATCTCAAAATCTTATTTCTTCTACTTGAATTGAAAACAACTAGGATGACAACTAGTTGATTGACTCTTTTATTTATTATTACTTAATTTTATATTTATTATTACTTAAGATGAACACTAAGTGTATTAGTTATAAATACCATACATTTTAAGCCACTGAGATAAATATCTAACTATATCGATATCATATCATACCTCACTTTACCTAATAATGTTACTTTCTTCTTACAATAATTGTTGTGAGTTTGCACATAATATAAATTAGAACAATATGTTACACTTAGACTCAACCATATTCTTTTCATTAGCATTCCGCATCATTATAATATTCTGACCTCTATTATTATAATATCCTTTTTCTTATCTCAACTACAATATCGTATTTTTTCTATCTAAATCGAATTATGAAACTTGTATTGTTAAACATTTCAAGCACATTATTTTACCGCCAACTTTACAGCAAACGAGTTTCGAAGGAGAAGACCTTTATAAGCTAATCTAGCTGTCGCATTTATCCTTTTTAAAAGCATAACATATTGTAATGTAATTGCTATATGTATATATGTTACATTGTTTGAAATAAAATATGTTTAAACTAAGCAGAAAGAGTGTAAAGATCAGGCGCACGCATGTCTGCAATGACTATAACTATACAAGCAGTGTATAATTCCCTGAACTGGCAAACACTTGAATATTGACGCATACAATCATCAGTAAAATACCTATACAAATCAAAATAAATGTGGTATGTGCCGACCAAAACCACCTAGCAGATACAAGGAACCTGAACTGCTTAATTCCTCAGTCCCGAACCCAATACCATATAAAATAGTTCCCCCCAAACTAATACGTCTCTGGAATGGCATCCCCTACTATGTACAGTCCAGCCCCAGCTTAACCTTTTTTGCTGAACGGTTGGCCACGGTACCACTAATGTAACATGATGTCTGTTTTTAACCTTAGTATATAGTTCTATTAACACTCCCTATTTCAGGAATTGAGATTTTTAACCACTGTCCCTGACAAGCGTCTCCCTGTCATACTGGCGACTGAGTGTTGGGAGTACTATGTAGAACTAGAATGTAGAACTTAAGCAGCCAGTTTCCAGATTCCCAATATGTTGTTTTATTATGCATTTGAACTCTAAAGCAGCCACAAATAAATTATCAACAACAAAACAGGATAGTGGGTATTGCTCGTAAAATAAAACACAACTGGCGACACATATATTGTTCCACCATCTACCGGATCGGGCGACGCATATATTGTTCTACCATCTACCGTATCGGGCGACGCATATATTGTTCTACCATCTACCGTATCGGGCGACGCATATATTGTTCTACCATCTACCGTATCTGGCGACGCATATATTGTTCTATATTGTTTACCATCTACCGTATCGGGCTTCGCATATATTGTTCTACCATCTACCGTATCTGGTGACGTATATACCCTAAGTTATACGATATGAGGTGAATATCCCATTCGTTAAACATCGCTACTCATGATGGTGATGATGATGATGATATGGTCAGTATGACCGAATTATGACTTTATACAATAAGCGGTTGGAATGGCCAATACCTATTTGAAAAGTGCATCTATGGCATGTAAATATTTAATATGTTGTTTACTTCCAGGAGATGAAACACGATGTTTACAGATCTAGATGAGTTCATTTATTTAAATATTTGTGCTATGAACATATTCATGTTCGTCCATTTCGGATCATCAATTTAATATTCACTAGAAAAACAGTCGAGGAAATATCATCGGTTCCCTTATTTAATTAAGGAATTATTCATATATGCTCATTATTTTCAAAATGTGAACTCGATGTTAGAAAGATGTTATGCTGTATAAGAACTTATTAACCTTGTCAATTCACATGCATATAGTGCGAATAAAGGATGTATTAACATAATCTATGGATTATCCCAATGTCTAGAAGAATAATGCAGGACATCACCATTCAAGTACGGCCACATGAGTGTGAAACGTGTAGAAAGACTTTCAGTCATTCTATACATTTAAAGCAGCATATGCTCATACATACCGGAGATCTACCGCATGCGTGTGGAATGTGTAATAAAGCTTTCAATCAGTCTGGAAATTTAAAGAAGCATATGCTCATACATACCGGAGATCTACCGCATGCGTGTGGAATTTGTAATAAAGCTTTCAATCAGTCTGGAATTTAAAGCAGCATATGCTCATACATACCGGAGAACGACCACACGAGTGTGAAATATGTAATAAGGCTTTCAGTCATTCTAGCCATTTAAAGCGGCATATGCTCATACATACCCGAGAACGACCACATGCGTGTGGAATGTGTAATAAAGCTTTCAGTCAGTCTGGAACTTTAAAGCAGCATATGCTCATACATACCGGAGATCTACCGCATGCTTGTGGAATGTGTAATAAAGCTTTCAGTCAGTCTGGAACTTTAAAGCAGCATATGCTCATACATACCGGAGATATACCGCATGAGTGTGGCATGTGTAATAAATCTTTCAGTCAATATGGAACTTTAAAGCAGCATATGCTCATACATAATGAAGAACGACCACACGAGTGTGAAATGTGCATTAAGACCTTTAGAAATTCTGGAAATTTAAAGCAGCATATGTTCATACATACCGGAGAACGACCACATGCATGTGGAATGTGTAATAAAGCTTTCAGTCAGTCTGGAACATTAAAACAACATATGCTCAAACATACCGGAGAACGCCCACATGCCTGTGGAATGTGCATTAAGACTTTTAGAAATTCTGGAAATTTAAAGCAGCATATGCTCATACATACCCGAGAACGACCACATGCGTGTGGAATGTGTAATAAAGCTTTCAGTCAGTCTGGAAATTTAAAGCAGCATATGCTCATACATACCGGAGAACGACCACATGCATGTGGAATGTGTAATAAAGCTTTCAGTCAGTCTGGAACATTAAAACAACATATGCTCAAACATACCGGAGAACGAACACATGAGTGTGGAATATGTAATAAGGCTTTCCACCATACTGATAATTTAAAGAAGCACATGTTCATACATACCGGGCAACGACCATATGAGTGTGAGATATGTAATAAAGCTTTCAATCATTCTAGCAGTTTAAAGAGGTACATGCACATACATACTGAAGAACTGCCACATTAGTGTGAAATATGCAATAAAACGTTTACCTAGTCCTCTAATTTGAAGCCGCACATACACACTCATACCGGAGAACGGCAACACGAATGTGGAATATGTAATACGGCTTTAAACGTTCACATGCGCACACATACTGGAAAAAAAGCCACACGAGTGTGATGCATGTAATACAACTTTTAGCCATTTTGGCTGTTTGAAGCGGCATTTGCTCAAGTATAACAGAGAACGGTCATATAAGTGAAATGTAATTTGATGTACAGTCAGTCTAGAATGTTAATGGATCTCATGCACATGCAACAACAGGGAGCAATAACAGTTGAATTAATGTAATATATAATGTAAATTTACTATATGCCAATCTATGTTTTGGCGGCATAACCATTTGGCATTTATTCTCTGCTAACAGATTTAAATTACGTGCATGTACCGGTAATTACGGAGATAATTTATGTCTACACCGGATCATTCATATTCACTTGTTTACTTTCACTCTATCATTTGCCTCGTGGCTGATATTCAAGATGCTATTATTCAGTATTTTGTATTTTAAAACAATATTTACCAGGATGCCAATAAACACCGGAATGTGTGGCGGTGCCCCTTTTATAGTTCCGCACATAGTGTCGCGGTTTGAGCCGGACATGTGATTCACAGTTAATATATTTTGCTGCTGCAACTACTGTTGAGTCTTGTACTAAGTATGTGGCCTGTGTGAGTACCCACTTCTCTACATTGTATTTGGTGCAGTGGTCTCCCATAGTAGCAATTGGTGTTTTAGTATGTTCCGCTGGGATACCGGTTGAGATCCAGCATATATATCCACAATGAAATCGCTAGCTGAACCTTGTGTACACATGTATTCATGTCATTTACATTTATAGTAAACTAAATAATTATGTTGTACAATATCCATACAGTTGGAAGGAACATAAATAATATTACTGTACAAACAAAGGATTCCAACTGAATACATTTAGGGATAAATCGGACTTTATCTGCTAATGCTTTCATTGTAAATATTTCCCAAAATAGTTATGTTGTGCAATATTTAATGAGAGCCATCGGCCAGTTACTGCCCCTGCATACTCACGAAACATATGTAGGTCCTCTTAAGTTGTTTCCTTTGTTTTTATCGTTGTTTCGTTTGCACTACATGTCATCAATTTTCTTCCACTTTCTCATATTATGTTTATTATTTTACTATATCTCGACAGATATCCTACAGTATATCCAATGGTTAAACAATCTGTAATTTGTTGTTTTCATTGTAAATATTTCCCAAATAGTTATGTTGTACACTATCTAATTTTCTATACAGTTGGAAGGAACACACATGTAGCTAACGCACCAATCTGTTCCGCTTATTTGCTTGTATTTACTTACAGTTGTAACATTTGTTATATTTGCTAACATAAGTGTAGCATGTATACGTTTTACCATAACTTTAAAATAATTGTTAATATGTGTGTAATCAACCAATTTGTGTTATCAAATGTATCGATTTTCTATTGAAATCCAACATCAAAATGTTTGCACCCACTGCTTCTATAATAAATATATTATTCGATAATACAATGAAACAAACAATTATACTCATATTTAGTTTTGCACGTTTTGTTCCTAGTCACTGGCTATTGAAATGGTGTCAACGTAAGCGTGTTCAGACTCAAACCGTTAGTGACATCATTTATTTATGACGTCGTCTAAATGCGACATTCTATTGTAATTTACCGCCTGACCGTTTTCAGTCTAAAATAAAAAGATAATTTTTTAATTTACTGATCGAAATATAGTTCACTCAAGAATATATAATTATATACTCTGACAAAAGTTAAGCACCCCTATATTTTTATCGACATATTTATTACATCAATACTGTTGTTCTTACACTTCTTATAGGACTATATCAACGGCTCTAACATTACCAATCAACGAAGTATTTATTCTCCTGAAAGACGTGACTATTGCGTGGCAAAAATGAGGTTCTAAACTGGCTCTGTAAAACCGTAAAACCAGTTTGTCTTTCGTGGAGGTTTTAAAATGCAGTCTTCAAATTTTAAGAACTTTTAAATGCAGCTATTGTGCGTATGTGTAAGGCATACCAATTAATAAGTAGTATATCCACCGCGTTTATTATGAAGTTCAGTAACACGCCACGTCATGCTTCACACACGACGCCTAAGCCGTACTGTTGGGGAACTGTTGCTAATGTGCATGTATGTCAGATAGTTGACAAGTGCATACATTTGAAGGGGGACATGTATGATATGCCGGACAACTTCCAATATAGTGCTAAATCACTAAGAAGGCTATCAGTGGCTATGTCAGTTTGAAACAGCGCATGATCACATCAGTGGGATATTTGTACAAACACGTATATACTGGCTAGCGATTTAAAGATGGAGGTGATCATACAATCCTTTGCACTTGGAAATGTGTGTGCAGGAAATGTATATATGTTTCATCTTTATTTCAGTACCATAGAACATTATATCACAGCATGCAGTAAATGTAGATAACATTTGCCATTTTACTCCTCTGCTATTTTGTTCTTGGTTTCTGTCCATACACTGAGGCGACCATTTAGAATACTACAATATATTTTGTACATTGAAGATGCCATGAAATATGTCCTATCTCGCAATTACACGTGCAGTTTGTACATTAAGCTAAATACTTTGTATGTGGATTGCATTTACAGTACCTAGTATTGATGTTGTATATTATCTATTCAGTTAAAATATAAGAAACACATCAATTTACACACTGTACGAAATGGGAAACATTTAGCCTTACAGTAAATAGTTATGTTATACATCAATGCAGTTTTGTCATTGCAAACGCATACATATATTGTACTTAACTGCTAGTATTTACTGTTGTCATGTGTGTTGTATTTGCTTGTATATAGATGTTGTATGATTTGCATTCATTTAATTAGAATAACTTCATTGTGTAACGACGACTATGAAAACAATAAGAACTTACATACTAGTATGTACAATTAATATTATAATGTGTGTAATAAAGCGAATTGTGTTCATTAAAACTTGTTGAATTTGTTATTGAAGTCCAACACCAAAATGTCTGCACCCGTTGTTTGTACATTGCTCTAAGCACGCTGTTTGTACATTGCTCAAAGCATGTTGCTTGTATATTGTTCTAAGCACGTTGTTTGCACATTGCTCTAAGCATGTCGCTTGTACTTTGCTCTATGCACGTTGTTTGTACAATGTTCTAAGCACGTTGTTTGCAAATTGCTCTAAGCATGTCGCTTGTACTTTGCTCTATGCACGTTGTTTGCAAATTGCTCTAAGCATGTCGCTTGTACATTGCTCTAAGCATGTCGATTGTACATTGCTCTAAGCACGTTGTTTGTACATTGTTCTAAGCACGTTGTTTGCAAATTGCTCTAAGCATGTCGCTTGTACATTGCTCTAAGCATGTCGATTGTACATTGCTCTAAGCACGTTGTTTGTACATTGCTCTATACACGCTGCTTGTACATTGCATTGCTCTAAGCACATTGTTTGTACTTTGCTATACGGACTCTGCTTGTACATTGCTCTAAGCACATTGTTTGTATTTTGCTATACGGACGCTGCTTGTACATTGCTCTAAGCACATTGTTTGTACTTTGCTATGCGGACGCTGCTTGTATATTGCTCTAAGCACGTTGTTTGTACATTGCTCTAAGCACATTGTTTGTACTTTGCTATACGGACGCTGCTTGTACATTGTCCTATTCATGTTGTTGTACATTGCTCTAAGCACGTTGTTGGTATGTTGCTCTAAACACATTGTTTGTACATTGCTCTGAGCACGTTGATTGTACATTACTCCTATGCACGTTGTTTGTACAATGCTCTAAGCATGTCGCTTGTACTTTGCTCTATGCATGTTGCTTGTACATTGCTCTAAGCATGTTGTTTGTACATTGCTCCTATACACGTTGTTTGTACATTGCTCTATGCTTGATGCTTGTACCTTTCTCTATGCATGTTGCTTGTACATTGCTCTAGGCACATTGTATGTATCATTAATATACGTCTGTTTTCGGCGTATTCTCCGATCTTTTTTCTTCATATTGTTGTAATCGTTTTTCCTGTACATCTGTTTGAAAAGATATCCCCGTACATTAACGCATGTTTCCGTACATTGTTGGTATTATACACAGAGCCTCAGTGGCCTAGTTGTCTAACGCGCCGTTGATGGAACAGGCCTTTCACTGATATCATCATTGCAAAAGGTTCGCTCCATATCGGGGACAAACAGATAAATGATTATATATCGGAGAATGCGGTCAGAGTACCTATTATTTCCCAGGAAATGCGATTGTTCCACTCCCCGCCTCAGCAGAATGACCTCCCAACAATAATCAGAAAATGAATGATGTGCAGTGGGAATAATAAAGAATACTATTTGGACGGTACGGTACGGAGAATAGACCCGGAAGAGTTGGATACATTTCCACACTAAAATATTATCACTTATGTCCCTTAGTAAAAATACGCCATTTGTACTCAACAAAAATGGCCAATGGGACAATTTATTAATAGGTAATTATACTAGTCCCCAAATGTATTTATGCGGTGGCGACTTTGAAGAACATTGGATAGTTAGTTGGGTAATTATTTGTTTGTATATATACATTGCAATACTTTCTATTTGTGGTTCAACGGCTGATTCGGACTGAGCTTATTTGGATCAGATCAGTGGTTTATTGTGACTGCTCACACCGTTAACGATATCTAGAGGCAGTAAACGAAATATATAATGGGCAGTAATCTTGAAACAATAAATTCTCATAACTACGTGGATATACCACAACATATTCTCATAACTACGTGGATATACCACAACATATTCTCATAACTACGTGGATATACCACAACATATTCTCATAACTACGTGGATATTCCACAACATATTCTCATAACTACGTGGATATACCACAACATATTCTAATAACTACCCAGATATACCACAACAATATTCTCATAACTACGTGGATATACCACAACATATTCTCATAACTACGCAGAGATACCACAACATATTCTCATAACTACGTGGATATACCACAACATATTCTCATAACTACCCAGATATACCACAACATATTCTCATAACTACGCGGATATACCACAACATATTCTCATAACTACGCGGATAACACGAAAGCTTTGGTCAAACCATGTATCTAAAAAAAGATATGATTGGAAAACATAAAAGAAAACACCCCCATCCAACTAAAACAGTGGCAACAGATACGTTATGATCATTGTGTGTGTATGTATTTACGTTTATTTATCGCCGCTTGCACACATGATTTATTTTGAAACTATTTCTTTATGTCAAACGTATGTATTTATTTTGCTTGTCAGCGTTTTATCTGATTACAGTCAAACCGGTGTTATTGGTCACCTTTATCGCCAGTAACTACAGGCCAATTTCTCTCACCTGCATTGCTTCCAAACTATTGGAGCATATTTTTGTCTCTAACAGCATGATCCATTTTCACAATAATGCTAATTCTAACATGGCTTCAGATCAAAATATAGTTGTGAATCTCAGCTTATCAGCTTCACACAAGAGGTAAACGACAACCTTGAAAATGGTAAACAAACTGATGTTATTGTTATTGATTTTAGTAAAGGGCTTGACAAGGTTGATCACAACAAACTAATATACAAACTTAATGAGCTGGGTGTCCACCCCCTGGCATCACGGTGGATCAAGTCATTCCTAAAGGGCCGAACACAAAAATATTTGTGGATGGCTGCACTTCTGATACACTGCCTGTCATCTCTGGGGTCCCGCAAGGCTCTGTCTTAGGAACGTACCTCTTTCTAGCCTACATTAATGACCTCCCCAACTCCATCAAGAGTAAAGCTAGACTGTTCGCAGATGACTCGCAAAAGAAAACTTATTTTCCCTTACACACTCCATACCATGGTACTAAAATCAAACGATTCCGCCAAATATCTAGGTGTTACAATTAGTAAAGATTTAAACTGGTCTACCCACATAAACAACATATGCTCCAAAGCTACTAATTCTCTCAGAGTTATCAAAAGGAATGTAAAGACCGGTAATAAGAAGGTCAACGAAAAAGCTTATCACACCTATGTACGTCCTCTACTCGAGTATTGCTCAACCGTCTTGTATCCCTGGCAAAAGTCTCTCACCTATAAAGCAGAAAGAGTGCAAAGATCAGCCGCACGCATGTCTGCAATGACTAACTATACAAGCAGTGTAACAAAAATGATCAATTTCCTGAACTGGCAAACACTTGAATATCGACGCATACAATCATCAGTAAAATACCTATATAAAATAAATTTGGTATGCGCCGACCAAAACCACCTAGCAGATACAAGGAACCTGAACTGCTTAATTCCTCAGTCCCGAACCCAATACCATATAAACTCTTCCACCCCCAAACTAATACTTCTCTTGAATGGCCTCCCCTACTATGTACAGTCCAGCCCCAGCTTAACCTTTTTTGCTGAGCGGTTGGCCACGGTACCACTAACATGATATCTGTTTTTAACCTTAGTATGTAGTTCTTTTAAAACTCTATTTCACTAATTGAGATTTTTAACGACTGTCCCTGGCAACCGCCTTCCTGTCATACTAGCGTCTGAGTGTTGGGAGTACTATATAAAACTAGAATGTAGAACTTAAGCAGCCAGTTTCCATATTCTCAATATGTTGTTTTAGTATGCATTTGAACTCTATGAAGCAGCCACAAATAAATTATCAACAACAAAATAGGATAGTGGGTATTGCTCGTAAAACAAAACACAACTGGCGACGCATATATTGTTCTACCATCTACCGTTTGGGGTTTTGTTTTTGTTTGGGGTTACGTATATCCCTAAGTTATATGATATGAGGTGAATATCCCATTCGTTGATCATGGCTACTCATGATGGTGATGATGTCAGTATGACCGAATTATGACTTTATATAATACCCGGATGGAATGGCCAATAACTATTTGAAACGTGCATTTATGGAATGTAAATATTTAATATGTTGTTTACTTCCAGGAGATGAAACATGATGTTTACAGATCTAGATGAGTTCATACATGCTCATTATTATCAAAATGTGAACTCGATGTTAGAAATATGTTATGCTGTATAAGAACGTATCAACCTTGTCAATTCATATGCATATAGTGCGAAAAAGGATGTATTAACATAATCTATGGATTCTCACAATGTCTTGAAGAATAATGCAGGACATCACCATTCAAGTACGGCCACATGAGTGTGAAACATGTAGAAAGACTTTCATTCAGTCTAGCCATTTAAAGCAGCATATATTCATACATACTGGAGAACGACCACATGAGTGTGGAATGTGTAACAAAGCTTTCAGTATGTCTGCAAATTTAAAGCAGCATATGCTCATACATACTGGAGAACGACCACATGAGTGTGGAATGTGTAATAAAGCTTTCAGTCTGTCTGCAAATTTAAAGCAGCATATGCTCATACATACTGGAGAACGACGACATGAGTGTGGAATGTGTAATAAAGCTTTCAGTCGGTCTGGAACATTAAAGCAACATATACTCAAACATACCGGACAAGGACCGCATGAGTGTAACATATGTAATAAGGCTTTCAGTAAGCCTGGCCATTTAAAGGAGCATATGCTCATACATACCGGAGAACGAACACATCAGTGTGAAATATGCAATAAGGCTTTCCGTCGGTCTAGCCATTTAAAGCAACATATGTTCATACATACTGGAGAACGACCGCATGAGTGTGAACTATGCAATAAGGCTTTCAGTCGATCTAGCTTTTTAAAGCAACATATGTTCATACATACTGGAGAATGTCCACATACCTGTGGAATATGTAATAAGTCGTTCCGTCTGTTTTGTAATTTAAAGAAGCATATGTTCATACATACCGGGCAACGACCATATGTGTGTGAGATATGTAATAAAGCTTTCAATCATTCTAGCAATTTAAAGCGGCACATGGACATACATACTGAAGAGCGGCCGCATTAGCGTGAAATATGCAATAACACGTTTACCTAGTCCTCTAATTTGAAGCAGCACCTGTACATTCATACGGGAGAATGGCAACACAAGTGTGGAATATGTAATACGGCTTTAAACGTTCACATGCGTATACATACTGGAGAAATGCCACACGAGTGTAATAATATATATAAATAATACAACTTTTGCCATTTTGGCAGTTTGAGACTGCACTTGCTCAAGCATAACAGAGAACGGTCATAAAGTGAAATGTAATTTGATTTACAGTCAGTCTAGACATTTAATGGATCTCATGCACATTCATATTGGAGAACGGTCAAATGAATGAGTAATACGTATCTATGAAGATGTTCCTTCAGCCCAGCGATTTAAAGAAGCACATTCACATACTTTCCGGAGAACGTCTTCATGAATGTTCATGTATGTCAGATATTTGACTCGAAGAGGAACATATATGGAATTCCTTAAACTAATAACATTCGGTGTGCTAAATATCTAAGTCGGCAATGAGTTGATTTGGCAGTTTCAAGCAGCACACGAGTGTGAACTGTGTACACACACGTATAGACTTTAACAGATGGACGCTCTCATACATTCCTTTGCTTTTGAAATGAGTTTGCTGCAGTAAATGTATGTGTATTTAGTCTTTATTTCAGTCTGGTATATACATCATATTTTCAACACAATGTGTCATACATATAAACAAATATAAGAACATTAGCTTTTATTTTAACGAAACATAACAATCATAACAACAGGGAGCCATAACAGTTGAATTAATGTAATAAATAATGTAAATTTACTATATGCCAATAAAGGATTCCAACTGAAAGGACCGCTATACATTTAGGGATAAATCGGACATTATCTGCAAATGATTTCATTGTAAATATTTCCCAAATAGTTATGTTGTACAATATCTAATGAGAGCCTTCAGTCAGTTACTGCCCCATGCATACTCTTTAAACATATGTAGGCCCTCTTAAGTTGTTTCCTACAGTATATCCAATTGGTAAACAATTTGTAATTTGTTGTTTTCGTTGTAAATATTTCCCAAATAGTTATCTTGTACAATATCTAATTATATATACAGTTGGAAGGAACACACATGTAGCAAACGCACCAATCTGTTTCCGCTTATTTGCTTGTATTTACTTACTGTTGTAACATGTGTTATATTTGCTTACATAAGTGTAGCATGTATACGTTTTACCATAACATTCTTTAAAATAATTGTTAATATGTGTGTAATAAACCAATTTGTGTTTGTTATAAAATCTATCGATTTTCTATTGAAATCCAACATCAAAATGTTTGCACCCACTGCTTCTATACTGAATATATAATTCGATAATGTTTGCACCCACTGCTTCTATACTGAATATATAATTCGATAATGTTTGCACCCACTGCTTCTATGCTGAATATATAATTCGATAATACACTGAAACAGACAATTATACTCATATTTATTTTTGCACGTTTTGTTCCTAGTCACTGCCTATTGAAATGGTGCCAACGTGCGTGTTCAGACCCAAACCGTTAGTGAAATCATTTATGTATGACGTCGTCTAAACGCGACATTCTATTGTAATTTACCGCCTGGCCGTTTTCAGTCTAAAATAAAAAGATAATATGTTTTGTTTAATTTACTGATCGAAATATAGTTCACTCAAGAATATATATATATACTCAGACAAAAGTTAAGCACACCCCTATATTTTTATCGACATATTTTTTACATCAATACTGTTGTTCTTATACTTCTTATAGGACTATATCAACGGCTCTAAATTCAGCAATCAACGAAGTATTTATTCTCCTGAAAGACGTGACTAATGGGGTTCTAAACTGGCTCTGAAAAACCGTAAAACAAGTTATTCTTTCGTGGAGGTTTTAAAATGCAGTCTTCAAATTTTAAGAACTTTTAAATCCAGCTATTGTGCTTATGTGTAAGGCATACAAATTAATAAGTAGTATATCCACCGCGTTTATTATGAAGTTCAGTAAAACGCCACGTCATGCTTCGCACACGACGCCTAAGCCGTTCTTTGGGGAACCGTTGCCACTATTGTAAGATAGCAGATCTTAATTTGTTAATATTTTGAAATTTTGGATTGCGTTGGTTGTTTGGTTAGCGCTGTCGTCCATGCACATTGGGGGACTAGGCATGGAGCTAGCACATTGTCACTGTACATTTGGCCTGTCAGATTACCATCAATAACGTACAAGTCCAACTTACAGTCAAAGGAAAAACAACTCCAGATAGTTGCATCCCCACCTCCAAAAGCAGTTGTGCCCAATATGTGGTTGTCCTGAAACGAGGTGTTTCGTTGGCGCTAAACGATTGCATGACCGTCGGTAGGGCGTAACATAAACCGCCTTTCATCAGACCAGTCTCCATGTGCGATTAGGCTACCCCGAATGTTCATGTAACCAGTTATATCGAGCATGGCGATGAGGTAATGTCAACTGTGGACGTCGTCGTGCTCACATTCCCTGATTGTCGAGGCGTCTGATTACAGTACGTATGCTAATGTTAACCCACAAACGCTAAATTACCACGAAGTGCACCAGCTGTACTGAACGCCGTTACTGCGCCGCCCGTCTGGTGTACTGAACGCCCGTTACCGCGCCGCCCGTCTGGTGTACTGAACGCCCGTTAACGCGCCGCCCGTCTGGTGTACTGAACGCCCGTTACCGCGCCGCCCGTCTGGTGTACTGAACGCCCGTTACCGCGCCGCCCGTCTGGTGTACTGAACGCCCGTTACCGCGCCGCCCGTCTGGTGTACTGAACGCCCGTTACCGCGCCGCCCGTCTGGTGTACTGAACGCCCGTTACCGCGCCGCCCGTCTGGTGTACTGAACGCCCGTTACCGCGCCGCCCGTCTGGATATGAACCTGTCCTCTCAGTAACATTCCCCGTTTCAGGAAAACGCTACATCAGTCGTACAATGATGGAATGGTTAACCCTGTCGTGGTATGCCACCCTGCTATGGCTGAAACCACCGTTATACATGCCAACAGCTTTCCACATTTTTAGTACATCTCTTTTTTTTACGAGCCTCTCGCTCTTTTCATCAATGTACAGACATGATAACGCGGAATCATATGTCACCCTAACAATCAACCGGTAGCATGTGACCGTATAGTGCGCCACCAAGCGAATTTGTATAGTACGCCGCCAAGCGAATTTGTATAGTACGCCGCCAAGCGAATTTGTATAGTACGCCACCAAGCGAATTTGTATAGTACGCCACCAAGCGAATTTGTATAGTACGCCACCAAGCGACTTCTTGAACTGAAATATCATAAAGCATGGCTATTTAACAGCAATAGTGTTTTAATAAATATTCCGATTCTTAAATGTTGCAATTAATGTTGTTATTATTTTGCAAGAATGTTTGGAATTTTTAATTTGTGTGCTGCCTATTTCAAATGTGCTGCTGGTGGTGGTGGTGGTGGTTGTGGTGGTGGTGGTGGTTATGGTGGTGGTTGTGGTGTATTTGTGGTGGTGGAGGTGGTGATGGTGGTTTATACGATATGAGGTTAAAATCCCAATCGTTGAACCCGACTAATATTAGTTGATACAAATTTAATTTAGCTCGCTGCTGGATTGCGAAACAAGTTCTTGCAACTTATATTAATCACTCGAGGGAGACCACATTCCTGATGGAATCCATCGCCAAGAAGGAGAGAGAAGAGGCAATGTGGAATTTAAATACCTTACCTAATGCCACAAGTGTAACGACTGCAGTGGTGATCGAACTCCGGGCCTTTTGCAACTGAAGCGAATGTGCTACCACGACTTCCACAAACAATATTGATGATGTTGATGATGTCGTCATGGCCCAACTGTGACTTATTATAATAAGGTTTAGAACGGCCAATAATTACTGAAACATTCAGTTGTGACTTATGAATATTAAATATGTTGTCTACTTACAGGAGATGAAACCTGATGTTTACAGGAACAGATCTAGATGAGTTCATTTGCAAGAATTGTATCATGAACAGATTCGTGTTATTCTCCTACGTAAATTGATTCACTTGGGGAAAAAACCATCGTCAATATCATGTCCTGGTTTAAGAAATTTCAAATTGTGAACATGATGTTAGTAGGATGTTATACTATGTAAGAACTGAACTAAATATTAGTGCAGGTAATACATTTAATAATATAACTGAGGATTCTCAAGCTGTCTCTAGAATAAAGCAGGACATGGCAGTTCATTACTGAGAACGGTCACTTGATTGTGAACTATATAATAAAGCATTCAGTTATTCTTGCATTTTAATGCAGCAATTGCTCATACATACTGGAGAACGGCATATGAGTAATAAAGCATTTAGCCATTACCGAAATTTGAAACTGCTTATGATGAAACATACTGGAGAACGTCCACATAATTGTGAAATATGTAATAATACGTTTAGCCAGTCTGGCAATGTAAAGCAACATATGCGTGTGCATACTGGAGAACGTCCACACGAGTGTGAAATATGTAATAAGACATTTAGCCAGTCTGGTACTTAAAGCATCATATGCTTTTGCATACTGGAGAACGTCCACATGAGTGTGAAATATGTAATAAGACATTTAACCAGTCTGGTACTTTAAAGCATCATATGCTTTTGCATACTGGAGAACGTCCACATGAGTCTGAAATATGTAATAAAGCATTTCGCCAATCTCAAACTTTAAAGAGGCACATGCTCAATCATACTGGGGAACGGCCGTATCGGTGTGAAACATGTAATAAAGCGTTTATCCATTCCGGAAGTTTGAAGCTGCACATGCTCAATCATACTGGTTAACAGCCATGTGAGTGTGGAATATGTAATAAAACATTTAATAAGTCTAGCAATTTAACACAGTTTGTGACACAGTTTCAAGGTGCACAGTCGCATACATACTGGAGAGCGACCAACAACTGAGTGTTGAATATGTAATACGGCTTTTAGCCGGTATGACAGTTTCAAGGTGCACATTCGCATACATACTGGAGAGCGACCAACAACTGAGTGTGGAATATGTAATACGGCTTTTAGCCGGTCTGACAGGTTGAAGGAGCACAGTCGCATACATACTGGAGAGCGACCAACAACTGAGTGTGGAATATGTAATACGGCTATAAGCTCGTCTGACAGTTTCAAGGAGCGCACGCTCAAATATTCTAGAGAACGATTACGTGAATGTGAATTATATAATAATCCAGATTAATGAGTGTAAAACAGCACATGGTCACATCCTCGAAGAACGACCACACTAATGTGCATGTATGTCAGATAGTTGACAAGTGTATACATTTGAAGCGGGACATGTATGATATGCCGTACGACTTCCTGTAGAGTGCTAAATCACTAAGAAGGCTATCAGTGGCTATGTCAGTTTGAAACAGCACATGATCACATCAGTGGGATATTTGTACAAACACGTATATACTGGCTAGTGATTTAAAGATGGAGGTGATCATACAATCCTTTGCACTTGGAAATGTGTGTGCAGGAAATGTATATATGTTTAATCTTTATGTCAGTACCATAGAACATTATATCACAGCATGCAGTAAATGTAGATAACATTTGCCATTTTGCTCCTCTGCTATTTTGTTCTTGGTTTCTGTCCATACACTGAGGCGACAATTTAGAATACTACAATATATTTTGTACATTGAAGATGCCATGACATATGTCCGATCTCGCAATTACACGTGCAGTTTGTACATTAAGCTAAGTACTTTGTATGTGCATTGTATTTACAGTACCTAGTATTGATGTTGTATATTATCTATTCAGTTAAAATATAAGAAACACATCAATTTACACACTATACGAAATGGGAAACATTTAGCCTTACATTAAATAGTTATGTTATACATTATCAATGCAGTTATGTCATTGCAAACGCATACATCTATTGTACTTAACTGCTAGTATTTACTGTTGTCATGTGTGTTGTATTTGCTTGTATATAGATGTTGTATGATTTACATTCATTTAATTAGAATAACTTCATTGTGTAACGACGACTATGAAAACAATAAGAACGTACATACTAGTATGTACAATTAATATTATAATGTGTGTAATAAAGCGAATTGTGTTCATTAAAACTTGTCGAATTTGTTATTGAAGTCCAACACCAAAATGTCTGCACCCATTGTTTGTACATTGTTCTAAGCACGCTGTTTGTACATTGCTCAAAGCACGTTGCTTGTATATTGTTCTAAGAACGTTGTTTGCACATTGCTCTAAGCATGTCGCTTGTACTTTGGTCTATGTACGTTGTTTGCATATTGCTCTAAGCATGTCGTTCGTACATTGCTCTAAGCATGTCTATTGTACATTGCTCTAAGCACATTGTTTGTACATTGCTCTATGCACGTTGCTTGTACATTGCATTGCTCTAAGCACATTGTTTGTACATTGCTATACGGACGCTGGTTGTACATTGCTCTAAGCACGTTGTTTGTACTTTGCTATACGGACGCTGCTTGTACATTGCTCTAAGCATATTGTTTGTATTTTGCTATACGGACGCTGATTGTACATTGCTCTAAGCATATTGTTTGTACTTTGCTATGGGGACGCTGCTTGTATATTGCTCTAAGCACGTTGTTTGTACATTGCTCTAAGAAACATTGTTTGTACTTTGCTATACGGACGCTGCTTGTACATTGCTCTAAGCACATTGTTTGTACTTTGCTATACGGACGCTGCGTGTACATTGCCCTATTCACGTTGTTGTACATTGCTCTAAGCACATTGTTTGTACTTTGCTATACGGACGCTGCTTGTACATTGCCCTATTCACGTTGTTGTACGTTGCTCTAAGCAAGTTGTTTGTACATTGCTCTAAGCACGTTGTTGGTACGTTGCTCTAAGCACATTGTTTGTACATTGCTCTAAGCACGTTGATTGTACATTACTCCTATGCACGTTGTTTGTACAATGCTCTAAGCATGCCGCTTGTACTTTGCTCTATGCATGTTGCTTGTACATTGCTCTATGCACATTGTATGTATCATTAATATACGTCTGTTTTCAGCGTATTCTCCGATCTTTTTTCTTCATATTGTTGTAATCGTTTTTCCTGTACATCTGTTTGAAAAGATATCCCCGTACATTAACGCATGTTTCCGTACATTGTTGGTATTATACACAGAGCCTCAGTGACCTAGTTGTCTAACGCGCCGTTGATTGAACAGGCCTTTCACGGATATCATCATTGCAAAAAGTTCGCTCCATATCGGGGACAAGAGATAAATGATTATATATCGGAGAAAGCGGTTAGAGTACCTATTACATCCCAGGAAATGAGATTGTTCCACTCCCCGCAACAGGACCTCCCAACAATAATCAGAAAATGAATGATGTGCAGTGGGAATAATAAAGAATACTATTTGGACGGTACGGTACGGAGAATAGACTCGGAAGAGTTGGATACATTTCCACACTAAAATATTATCACTTATGTCCCTTAGTAAAAATACGCCGTTTGTACTCAACAAAAATGGCCACTAGGATGATTTATTAATAGGTAATTATACTAGTCCCATATGCATTTATGCGGTGGCGACTTTGAAGAACATTGGATAGTTAGTTGGGTAATTATTTGTTTGTATATATACATTGCAATACCTTCTATTTGTGGTTCAACGGCAGATTCGGACTGAGCTTATTTGGACCAGATCAGTTGTTTATTGTTTATTCTGACTGCTCACACCGTTAACGATATCTAGAGGCAGTAAACGAAATATATAATGGGCAGTAATCTTGAAACAATTGGCAGTAATATGGACATTAGGGTTAGTATTAAATTTGATCTTCAATTGAAGAGTATTCTAATTTTCAGCTTTAGTGTACTGCCACCTGTTTTGTGGGATTACTGCCTTTATCCCTAAACAAGTACATTTTCTTTCTGATCAGATTTTTATTGTGGCATATACGAAAACATATTCTCATAACTACGTGGATATACCACAACATATTCTCATAACTACGTGGATATACCACAACATATTCTCATAACTACCCAGATATACCACAACATATTCTCATAACTACGCGGATCTACCACAACATATTCTCATACCTACGCGGATATACCACAACATATTCTCATAACTACGAGGATATACCACAACATATTCTCATAACTACGTGGATATACCACAACATATTCTCATACCTACGCGGATATATCACAACATATTCTCATAACTACGCGGATAACACGAAAGCTTTTGTCAAACCATGTATCTAAAAATAGATATGATTGGAAAACATAAATGAAAACACCCTATCCAACTAAAACAGTGGCAACAGATACATTATGATCATTGTATGTGTATGTATTTACGTTTATTTATCACCGCTTGCACACATGATTTATTTTGAAAGTATTTCTTTATGTCAAACGTATGTATTTATTTTGCTTGTCAGCGTTTTATCTGATTATAGTCAAACCGGTGTTATTGGTCACCTTTATCGCCAGTAACTACAGGCCAATTTCTCTCACCTGCATTGCTTCCAAACTATTGGATCATGTTTTTGTCTCTAACAGCATGATCCATTTTCACAATAATGCTAATTCTAACATGGCTTCAGATCAAAATATAGTTGTGAATCTCAGATTATCAGCTTCACACAAGAGGTAAACGACAATCTTGAAAATGGTAAACAAACTGATGTTATTTTTATTGATTTTAGTAAAGGGTTTGACAATGTTGATCACAACAAACTAATATACAAACTTAATGAGCCGGGTGTCCACCCCCTGGCATCACGGTGGATCAAGTCATTCCTAAAAGGCCGAACACAAAAAGAGTTGTGGATGGCTGCACTTTTGATACACTGCCTGTCATCTCTGGGGTCCCGCAAGGCTCTGTCTTAGGAACGTACCTCTTTCTAGCCTACATTAATGACCTCCCCAACTCCATCAAGAGTAAAGCTAGACTGTTCGCAGATGACACCATATTGTATTTCACAGTAAAATCCTCCTCTGATGCACAAATCCTCCAAAGTCACCTCAATGCTCTTGAACAATGGGAACGGGACTTGTCCATGGATTCATTCCAGACAAGTGTGAGGTGCTGAGAATAACTCGCAAAAGAAAACCACTTATTTTCCCTTACACACTCCATAGCATGGTACTAAAATCAAACGATTCCGCCAAATATCTAGGTGTTACAATTAGTAAAGATTTAAATTGGTCTACCCACATAAACAACATCTGCTCCAAAGCTACTAATTCTCTCAGATTTATCAAAAGGAATGTAAAGACCGGTAATAAGAAGGTCAACGAAAAAGCTTATCACACATATGTACGTCCTCTACTCGAGTATTGCTCAACCGTCTTGCACCCCTGGCAAAAGTCTCTCACCTATAAAGCAGAAAGAGTGCAAAGATCAGCCGCACGCATGTCTGCAATGACTAACTATACAAGCAGTGTAACAAAAATGATCAATTCCCTGAACTGGCGAACACTTGAATATCGACGCATACAATCATCAGTAAAATACCTATATAAAATCAAAATAAATTTGGTATGCGCCGACCAAAACCACCTAGCAGATTCAAGGAACCTGAACTACTTAATTCCTCAGTCCCGAACCCAATACCATATAAACGCCTCCCCCCAAACTAATACTTCTCTTGAATGGCCTCCCCTACTATGTACAGTCCAGCCCCAGCTTAACCATTTTTGCTGAGCGGTTGGCCACGGTACCACTAACATGATATCTGTTTTTAACCTTAGTATGTAGTTCTTTTAAAACTCTGTTAAAACGACTGTCCCTGGCAACCGCCTTCCTGTCATACTAGCGTCTGAGTGTTGGGAGTACTATGTAGAACTAGAATGTAGAACTTAAGCAGCCAGTTTCCAGAGTATTGCTCGTAAAACAAAACACAACTGGCGACGCATATATTGTTCTACCATCTACCGTATCTGGCGACGCATATACCCTAAGCTATACAATATGAGGTGAATATCCCATTGGTTGATCATGGATACTCATGATGGTGATGATGATGATGATATGGTCAGTATGACCGAATTATGACTTTATACAATAAGCGGTTGGAATGGCCAATAACTATTTGAAAAGTGCATCTATGGCATGTAAATATTTAATATGTTGTTTACTTCCAGGAGATGAAACACGATGTTTACAGATCTAGATGAGTTCATTTATTTAAATATTTGTGCTATGAACATATTAATGTTCGTCCATTTCGGATCATCAATTTAATATTCACTAGAAAAACAGTCGAGGAAATATCATCGGTTCCCTTATTTAATTAAGGAATTATTCATATATGCTCATTATTTTCAAAATGTGAACTCGATGTTAGAAAGATGTTATGCTGTATAAGAACTTATTAACCTTGTCAATTCATATGCATATAGTGCGAATAAAGGATGTATTAACATAATCTATGGATTATCCCAATGTCTAGAAGAATAATGCAGGACATCACCATTCAAGTACGGCCACATGAGTGTGAAACATGTAGAAATACTTTCATTCAGTCTAGCCATTTAAAGCAACATATATTCATACATACTGGAGAACGACCACATGATTGTGGAATGTGTAACAAAGCTTTCAGTCTGTCTGCAAATTTAAAGCAGCATATGCTCATACATACTGGAGAACGACCACATGAGTGGAATGTGTAATAAAGCTTTCAGTCTTTCTGCAAATTTAAAGCAGCATATGCTCATACATACTGGAGAACGACGACATGAGTGTGGAATGTGTAATAAAGCTTTCAGTCGGTCTGGAACATTAAAGCAACATATACTCAAACATGCCGGACAAGAACCGCATGAGTGTAACATATGTAATAAGGCTTTCAGTAAGCCTAGCCATTTAAAGGAGCATATGCTCATACATACCGGAGAATGAACACATCAGTGTGAAATATGCAATAAGGCTTTCCGTCGGTCTAGCCATTTAAAGCAACATATGTTCATACATACTGGTGAACGATCGCATGAGTGTGAACTATGCAATAAGGCTTTCAGTCGATCTAGCTATTTAAAGCAACATATGTTCATACATACTGGAGAATGTCCACATACCTGTGGAATATGTAATAAGTCGTTCCGTCTGTCTTGTAATTTAAAGAAGCATATGTTCATACATACCGGGCAACGACCATATGAGTGTGAGATATGTAATAAAGCTTTCAATCATTCTAGCAATTTAAAGCGGCACATGGACATACATACTGAAGAACGGCCACATTAGCGTGAAATATGCAATAAAACGTTTACCTAGTCCTCTAATTTGAAGCAGCACCTGTACGTTCATACGGGAGAATGGCAACACGAGTGTGGAATATGTAATACGGCTTTAAACATTCACATGCGCATACATACTGGAGAAATGCCACACGAGTGTAATAATAATTATATATAAACAATACAACTTTTGCCATGTTGGCAGTTTGAGACTGCACTTGCTCAAGCATAACAGAGAACGGTCATAAAGTGAAATGTAATTTGATTTACAGTCTAGAAATTTGTCAGTCTAGAAATTTAATGGATCTCATGCACATTCATATTGGAGAACGGTCAAATGAATTGAGTAATACGTATTTATGAAGATGTTCCTACAGCCCAGCGATTTAAAGAAGCACATTCACATACTTTCCGGAGAACGTCTTCATGAATGTTCATGTATGTCAGATATTTGACTAGTGTATAAATGTGAAGAGGAATATATATGGAATTCCTTAAACTAAATATAGCGTGCATAACATTCGGTGTGCTAAATATCTAAGTCGGCAATGAGTTGATTTGGCAGTTTCAAGCAGCACATGAGTGTGAACTGTGTACACACACGTATAGACTTTAACAGATGGACGCTCTCATACATTCCTTTGCTTTTGAAATGAGTTTGCTGCAGTAAATGTATGTGTATTTAGTCTTTATTTTAGTCTCCTATATACATCATATTTTCAACACAATGAGTCATACATATAAACAAATATAACAACAGTATCTCAACACTTGTTTTTTGACATAATTATTTCAGTGCGAATTGGATTCAATGTTAAAATTATCTTTATTTATGTTAAGGAAACATAACAATCATAACAACAGGGAGCCATAACAGTTGAATTAATGTAATATATAATGTAAATTTACTATATGTCAACAAAGGATTTCAACTGAAAGGACCGCTATACATTTAGAGATAAATCGGACTTTATCTGCCAATGCTTTCATTGTAAATATTTCCCAAATAGTTATGTTGTACAATATCTAATGAGAGCCATCGGTCAGTTACTGCCCCTACATACTCACAAAACATATGTAGGTCCTCTTAAGTTGTTTCCTCTGTTTTTATCGTTGTTTCCTTTGCACTACATGTCATCAATTTTCTTCCACTTTCTCATAATTATTATGTTTATTATTTTACTATATCTCGACAGATATCCTACAGTATATCCAATGGGTAAGCAATCTGTAATTTGTTGTTTTCATTGTAAATATTTCCCAAATAGTTATGTTGTACACTATCTAATTATCTATACAGTTGGAAGGAACACACATGTAGCAAACGCACCAATCTGTTCCGCTTATTTGCTTGTATTTACTTACTTATGTGTTATATTTGCTTACAGCAATGTAGCATGTATACGTTTTACCATAACATTCTTTAAAATAATTGTTAATATGTGTGTAATCAACCAATTTGTTTTTGTTATAAAATTTATCGATTTTCTATTGAAATCCAACATCAAAATGTTTGCACCCACTGCTTCTATACTAAATATATAATTCGATAATACACTGAAGCAAACAATTATACTCATATTTATTTTTGCACGTTTTGTTCCTAGTCACTGCCTATTGAAATGGTGTCAACGTAAGCGTGTTCAGACCCAAACCGTTAGTGACATCATTTATTTATGACGTCGTCTAAACGCGACATTCTAGTGTAATGTACCGACTCGACGTGTTCAGTCTAAAATAAAAAGATAATTTTTTTTTAATTTACTGATCGAAATATAGTTCACTCAAGAATATATATATACTCCGACAAAAGTTAAGCACCACCGACAAATGTTAAGCACCCCCACCCCCTATATTTTTATCGACATATATTTTAAATCAATACTGTTGTTCTTACACTTCTTATAGGACTATATCAACGGCTCTAAAATTACCAATCAACGAAGTATTTATTCTCCTGAAAGAGGTGACTATGACGTGGCAAAAATGGGGTTCAAAACAGGCCCTGGAAAACCGTAAAACCCGTTTGTCTTTCATGGGTTTTAACATTGCATTAAAATGCAGTCTTCAAATTTTAAGACCTTTTAAATGCAGCTATTGTGCGTATGTGTAAGGCATACAAATTAATAAGGAGTATATCCACCGCGTTTATTGTGAAGTTCACACTAACGCCTAAGCCGTTCTTGGGGGAACTGTTGCCACTATTGTAAGATAGCAGTTCTTAATTTGTCAATATTTTGACCACACCCCTCTGTATATGAGCCGGTCCTCTATCGGTGTCGCTTTGCGAAGTCTACCTGCACATGGATGTCAGTAACATTTCCCGTTTGACGAAAGCATCAGTCGTACAATGATGCAATGGTTAACACTGAAGTGGTCTGCCACCCTTCTATGGCTAAAACCACCGTTATTCATGCCAACATATTCTGGTATGATTAATTTTCGCCGCACCATACGAAGTCAATAGAAAATGAAACTTAAAACTCTAAAACAAATCTAAAATAAAAAAATCAGCTTTCGTTCGCATACACAAATGTATCACACAAGATAGTAGTGAAACAAGTCAGGTTGTGCTTAACTTTTGTCGGAGTGTATACATAGACAGCTAATATTGTCTAGTGTCGTCAAAAGTCTTGTCTCTGTTATAGAAGCCTACACTAGATATACCACTGTATGTGGGCCGCCGTAGCTGAGTTGCTAAGATTGTTTATATCAACTCTCTTGAAATAATTGCGCTATGTTCAATGCCCTAGCCGAATACTGTCAGGTGATGAAGCCATATAGCTGGTTTGCAGAAGGTTGGAGGTTCCACCCGGGTGCCCGTCTGAAATACTGTTCGGAATGAGACTCTGTGTATGTCTCCATCAATAACAGCCGAGAATCACGGCGGAATAACACTAGCTCTTCAATCCTGATGACCTACTTTTGATAGATGTATGCAAACCATTTTCAGTAAAATTCTACGGTGGTATGATTAGAATTTGTGTCTAATATAACACATTTTGCAACATGGTACTGAACGGAGCTGAGCTGTTAGGATTGTATACAGCTACCCACAACGTGTTCAATTCCCTTTCCGACTACTGTTTACAGCCAATCACTTGCAATCACAGCTGTATGTTCAATTCCCTGTCCGAGTACTGTTTACAGCCAATCACTTGCAATCACAGCTGTATGTTCAATTCCCTGTCCGACTACTGTTTACAGCCAATCACTTGCAATCACAGCTGTATGTTCAATTCCCTATCCGAGTACTGTTTACAGCCAATCACTTGCAATCACAACTGTATGTTCAATTCACTATCCGAGTACTGGCTATAGCAAATCACTTGCAATCACAGCTTTATGTTCAATTCCCTATCCGAGTACTGTTTACAGCCAATCACTTGCAATCACAGCTGTATGTTCAATTCCCTATCCGAGTACTGTTACAGCCAATCACTTGCAATCACAGCTGTATGTTCAATTCCCTATCCGAGTACTGTTTACAGCAAATCACTTGCAATCACAGCTTTATGTTCAATTCCCTATCCGAGTACTGTTACAGCCAATCACTTGCAATCACAGTTGTATGTTCAATTCCCTATCCGAGTACTGTTTACAGCCAATCACTTGCAATCACAGCTGTATGTTCAATTCCCTATCCGAGTACTGTTTACAGCAAATCACTTGCAATCACAGCTGTATGTTCAATTCCCTATCCGAGTACTGTTTACAGCCAATCACTTGCAATCACAGCTGTATGTTCAATTCCCTATCCGAGTACTGTTTACAGCAAATCACTTGCAATCACAGCTGTATGTTCAATTCCCTATCCGAGTACTGTTTACAGCCAATCACTTGCAATCACAGCTGTATGTTCAATTCCCTATCCGAGTACTGTTTACAGCCAATCACTTGCAATCACAGCTGTATGTTCAATTCCCTATCCGAGTACTGTTTACAGCAATCACTTGCAGTCACAGCTGTATGTTCAATTCCCTATCCGAGTACTGTTTACAGCCAATCACTTGCAATCACAGCTGTATGTTCAATTCCCTATCCGAGTACTTTTACAGCCAATCACTTGCAATCACAGCTGTATGTTCAATTCCCTATCCGAGTACTGTTTACAGCCAATCACTTGCAGTCACAGCTGTATGTTCAATTCCCTATCCGAGTACTGTTTACAGCCAATCACTTGCAATCACAGCTGTATGTTCAATTCCCTATCCGAGTACTGTTTACAGCCAATCACTTGCAATCACAGCTGTATGTTCAATTCCCTATCCGAGTACTGTTTACAGCCAATCACTTGCAATCACAGCTGTATGTTCAATTCCCTATCCGAGTACTGTTTACAGCCAATCACTTGCAATCACAGCTGTATGTTCAATTCCCTATCCGAGTACTGTTTACAGCCAATCACTTGCAATCACAGCTGTATGTTCAATTCCCTGTCCGACTACTGTTTACAGCCAATCACTTGCAATCATAGCTGTATGTTCAATTCCATGTCCGAGTACTGTTTATAGCGAATCACTTGCAATCACAGCTGTATGTTCAATTCCCTATTTGAATACTGTTTACAGCCAATCACTTGCAATCACAGCTGTATGTTCAAATCCCTGTCCGACTACTTTTTATAGCCAATCACTTGCAGTCACAGCTGTATGTTCAATTCCCTATCCGAGTACTGTTTACAGCCAATCACTTGCAGTCACAGCTGTATGTTCAATTCCGTAGGCGAGTACTTTTTACAGCGAATCACTTGCAGTCACAGCTGTATGTTCAATTCCCTATCCGAGTACTGTTTACAGCCAATCACTTGCAGTCACAGCTGTATGTTCAAGTCCCTAT
>CM026388.1:47601476-47651770 GCA_014843695.1 Archivesica marissinica | reverse complement strand
TGTACTCAACACAAATGGCCAATGGGACAATTTATTAATAGGTAATTATAAGATACTAATCCCCAAATGCATACTAATTTTATGCGATGACGACTTTGGAGAACATTGGATAGTTAGTTGGGTAATTATTTGCTTGTATATATACATTGCAATACCTTCTACTGGTGGTTCAACGGCTGATTCGGACTGAGCTTATTCGGGCCAGATGAGTGGTTTATTCTGACCGCTCACACCGTTAACGATACCTAGAGGCAGTACACGAAATATACATTGGGCAGTAATCTTGAAACAATTGGCAGTAATATGGACATTAGGGTTAGTATTAAATTTGATCTTCAATTGAAGAGTATTCTAATTTTCAGCTTTAGTGTACTGCCACCTATTTTGTTGGATTACTGCATCTATCCCTAAACACTTATAACAAGCACATGTTCTTTCTGATCAGATTTTTGTTGTGGCATATGCCACAAAATATTCTCATAACTACATTGATATACCACAACATATTCTCATAACTACGTGGATATACCACAACATATTCTCATAACTACGCGGATATACCACAACATATATTCATAACTACGCAGATATACCACAGCATATTCTCATAACTACGTGGATATACCACAACATATTCTCATAACTACGCAGATATACCACAGCATATTCTCATAACTACGTGGATATACCACAACATATTCTCATAACTACGCGGATATACCACAACATATTCTCATAACTAACAAAAAAAACAAACAACAAAAACAAAAAACAAAACAAAAAAAAACAACCAACAAAAAACCAACTAATTCATTTTAACCTTCTCTATCCGGTGCCTCATTTATATTCAATACACAACCACACAACCACTCGTTTTAGTCTAAGAAATAGTTCCGGTATAATGTTCTAGTTAGTTTCTGTTTTCTGTCAAAATTAAAAACTACAAACAAAACAAATTCATTAGAATATATTAAGTTATATTAACTCAAAACAAAAAAAACAAAACAAGTTTGACAAAACAGTGGGAAAGATGGCATTTTCTTTACCTAAGAAAATTCGATCATTCATTAGAAAACATAAAAGAAAACAACCCATCCAAACAAAACAGTGGCAACAGATACATTATGATCATTGTTTGTGTATGTCATTACGTTTATTTATCGCCGCTTACACATATGATTTATTTTGAAAGTATTTCTTTATGTCTAATTTGTGTATTTATTTTGCTTGTCAGCGTTTTATCTGATTACAGTCACACCGGTGTTATTGGTCACCTGTATCGCCAGTAACTACAGGCACTTCTCTCACCTGCATTTCTTCCAAACTATTGGAGCATATTTTTGTCTCTAACAGAATGATCCATTTTCACAATAATGACCTCCTAAGCCAATTCTAACATGGCTTCAGATCAAAAAATAGTTGTGAATCTCAGCTTATCAGCTTCATACCGGAGGTAAACGACAACCTTGAAAATGGTAAACAAACTGATGTTATTGTTATTGATTTTAGTAAAGCGTTTGACAATGTTGATCACAACAAACTAATATACACACTTAATGAGTTGGGTGTTTACCCCCTGGCATCACGGTGGATCAAGTCATTCCTAATGGGCCGATCCCAAAACGTAGTTGTGGATGGTTGCACTTCTGATACACTGCCTGTCATCTCTGGGGTCCCGCAAGGCTCTGTCTTAGGAACGTACCTCTTTCTAGCCTACCTTAATGACCTCCTCAACTCCACCAAGAGTAAAGCTAGACTGTTCGCAGATCACACCATATTGTATCTCACAGTAAAATCCTCCTCTGATGCACAAATCCTCCAAATTAACCTCAATGCTCTTGAACAATGGGAACGGGACTTGTCCATGGATTCATTCCAGACAAGTGTGAGGTTCTGAGAATAACACGTATGAGCCGACCAAAACCACCTAACAGATACAAGGAATATGAACTACTTAATTCCTCAGTCCCGAACCCAATACCATATAAACCTTGGTATGTAGTTCTTTTAGCACTCTCTATCTCACTAATTGAGAGTTTTAACCACTGTCTCCCTGTCATACTAGCTTCTGAGTGTTGGGAGTACTGTGTAGAACTAGAATGTAGAACTTAAGCAGCCAGTTTCCAGATTCCCAATATGTTGTTTTATTATGCATTTTAACTCTATGAAGCAGCCACAAATAAATATTTAACAACAAAATAGAATAGTTGATATTGCTCGTAAATTAAATCACAACTGGCGACACATATATTGTTCTACCATCTACCGTATCGGGCGACGCATATATTGTTCTACCATCTACCGTATCTCGACGCATATATTGTTCTACCATTTACCGTATCTGGCGACGCATATATTGTTCTACCATCTACGGTATCTGGCGACGCATATACCCTAAGTTATACGATATGAGGTGAATATCCCATTCGTTGAACATGGCTACTCATGATGGTGATGATGATGTGGTCAGTATGACCGAATTATGACTTTATACAATAAGCGGCCACTAACTATTTGAAAATTGCATTGTAAATATTTAATATGTTGTTTACATCCAGGAGATGAAACACGATGTTTACAGATCTAGATGAGTTCATTTATTTAAATATTTGTGCTATGAACATATTCATGTTCGTCCATTTCGGATCATCAATTTAATATTCACTAGAAAAACAGTCGAGGAAATATCATCGGTTCCCATCGTCATATATGCTCATTATTTTCAAAATGTGAACTCGATGTTAGAAGGATGTGATGCTGTTTACGAACTTATCAATTCATATTCATATAGTGCGAATAAAGGATGTATTAACATAATCTATGGATTCTCACAATGTCTAGAAGAATAATGCAGGACATCACCATTCAAGTACGACCACATGAGTGTGAAACATGTAGAAAGACTTTCAATAAGTCTAGCCATTTAAAGGAGCATATGCTCATACATACTGGAGAACGACCGTATGTGTGTGCAATATGTAATAAGGCTTTCAGTCGATCTAGCCGTTTAAAGGAGCATATGTTCATACATACTGGAGAACGACCGTATATGTGTGAAATATGTAATAAAGCGTTCCGTCAATCTGGAACTTTAAAGCAACATATGGTCATACATATCGGAGATCGACCACATGCTTGTGGAATGTGTAATAAAGCTTTCAGTCCGTCTGGATCTTTAAAGCAGCATATGCTCATACATACCGGAGAACGACCACACGAGTGTGAAATATGTAATAAGGCTTTCAGTCATTCTAGCCATTTAAAGCAGCATATGCTCTTACATACCGGAGATCGACCACATGCGTGTGGAATGTGCATGAAGACTTTTAGAAATTCTGGAAATTTAAAGCAGCATATGCTCATACATACCGGAGAACGACCACACGAGTGTGACATATGTAATAAGGCTTTCAGACATTCTAGCCATTTAAAGCAGCATAGGCTCATACATACTGGAGAACGACCGTATGAGTGTAAAGTATGTAATAAGGCTTTCAGTCAGTCTAGCCATTTAAAGAAGCATATGCTCATACATACTGGAGAACGACCGCATGAGTGTGAAATATGTAATAAAGCTTTGAGTCATTCTAGCCATTTAAAGCAGCATATGCTCATACATACTAGAGAACGACCACATGCGTGTGGAATGTGTAATAAAGCTTTTAGTCTGTTTGGAACTTTAAAGCCACATATGCTCATACATACTGGAGAATGACCACATGCGTGTGGAATGTGTAATAAAGCTTTTAGTCTGCCTCGAACTTTAAAGCAACATATGCTCATACATACTGGAGAACGACCGTTTAAGTGTGGATTGTGTAATAAAACATTAAGTCATTCTGGGATATTAAAGAGGCATAGGCTCATACACACTGGAGAACGATCGTATGAGTGTAAAATATGTAATAAGGCTTTCAGTCGGTCTAGCCATTTATTGCAGCATATGCTCATACATACCGGAGAACGACCGCATGAGTGTGAAATATGCAATAAGGCGTTCAGTCAGTATAGCCAATTAAAGCAGAATATGCTCATACATACCGGATATCGACCTCATGCGTGTGGAATGTGTAATAAAACATTCAGTCTGTCTGTAACTTTAAAGCAACATACGCTCAAGCATACCGGACAACAACGACATGAGTGTGAAATATGTAATACGGCTTTGAGTCGGTCTAACCATATAAAGCAGCATATGCTCATACATACTGGTGAATGACTACATACGTGTGGAATGTGTAATAAAGCAGTCAGTCATTCTCGGATATTAAAGCTGCATATGCTCATACATGCTGGAGAACGACCACATACGTATGGAATGAGTAATAAGGCGTACCGTTAACCTGGATAATTTAAGCAGCATATGCTGATACATACTGGAGAACGACCACATGCGTGTGGAATGTGTAATAAAGCATTACGTTTGAAATATGTAATAAGTCGTTCAGTCTGTCTTGTAATTTAAAGAATCATATGTTTATACATGCCGGGCAACAACCATATGAGTGTGAAATATGTAATATTATATTAAGTCTGGCCATTTAAAGCAGCACATTCACATAGCTACTGAAGAGACTGCCACATTATTGTGAAATATGCAACACAACATTTACCGAGTCCTCTCATTTGAAGCAGCGCCTACACATTCACATACTTTCCGGAGAATGTCTACATGAATGTTCATATATGTCAGATATTTGACTAGTGTATAAATGTGAAGAGGAACATATATGGAATTCTGTAAACAAAATATAGCGTGCATAACATTCGGTGTGCTAAATATCTAAGACGGCAATGAGTTGATCTGACAGTTTCAAACAGCACACGTGTGTGAACTGAGTACACACACGTATATAGTTTAACAGATGGACGCTCTCATACATTCCTTTGCTTTTGAAATG
The DNA here is from genome assembly GCA_014843695.1 of Archivesica marissinica. Lineage (NCBI taxonomy): Eukaryota > Metazoa > Mollusca > Bivalvia > Venerida > Vesicomyidae > Archivesica > Archivesica marissinica. The sequence goes on along the minus strand of CM026388.1, from coordinate 47,646,869 downwards.
AGTTTGCTGCAGTAAATATATGTTTATTTAGTCTTTATTTCAGTCTCCTATATACATCATATTTTCAACACAATGATTCATACATATAAACAAATATATCTCAACACTTGTTTTTTGACATAATTATTTCAGTGCGAATTGGATTCAATGTTAAAATTATCTTTATTTATTTTAAGGAAACATAACAATCATAACAACAGGGAGCCATAACAGTTGAATTAATGTAATATATAATATAAATTTACTCTATGCCAACAAAGGATTCCAACTGAAAGGACCGCTATACAATTAGAGATAAATCGGACTTTATCTGCCAATGCTTTCATTGTAAATATTTCCCAAATAGTTACTTATGTTGTACAATATACAATGAGAGCAATCGGTCAGTTACTGCCCCTACATACTCACGAAACATATGTAGGTCCTCTTAAGTTGTTTCCTCTGTTTGTATCGTTGTTTCCTTTGCACTACATGTCATCAATTTTCTTCCACTTTCTCATATTATGTTTATTATTTTACTATATCTCGACAGATATCCTACAGTATATCCAATGGGTAAACAATCTGTAATTTGTTGTTTTCATTGTAAATATTTCCCAAATAGTTATGTTGTACACTATCTAATTATCTATACAGTTGGAAGGAACACACATGTAGCAAACGCACCAATCTGTTCCGCTTATTTGCTTGTATTTACTTACTTATGTGTTATATTTGCTTACAGCAATGTAACATGTATACGTTTTACCATAACATTCTTTAAAATAATTGTTAATATGTGTGTAATCAACCAATTTGTGTTTGTTATAAAATGTATCGATTTTCTAGTGAAATCCAACATCAAAATGTTTGCACCCACTGCTTCTATGCTGAATATATAATTCGATAATCCACTGAAGCAAACAATTATACTCATATTTATTTTTGCACGTTTTGTTCCTAGTCACTGCCTATTGAAATGGTGTCAACGTAAGCGTGTTCAGACCCCAACCGTTAGTAACATCATTTATTTATGACGTCGTCTAAACGCGACATTCTAGTGTAATTTACCGCCTCGACGTTTTCAGTCTAAAATAAAAAGATAATTTTTTTTTAATTTACTGATCGAAATATAGTTCACTGAAGAATATATATATACTCCGACAAAAGTTAAGCACCACCGACAAATGTTAAGCACCCCCACCCCCTATATTTTTATCGACATATATTTTAAATCAATACTGTTATTCTTACACTTCTTATAGGACTATATCAACGGCTCTAAAATTACCAATCAACGAAGTATTTATTCTCCTGAAAGAGGTGACTATGACGTGGCTAAAAATGGGGTTCAACACTGGCGCTGGAAAACCGTAAAACCCGTTTGTCTTTCATGGGTTTTAACATTGCATTAGCATGCAGTCTTCAAATTTTAAGACCTTTTAAATGCAGCTATTGTGCGTATGTGTAAGGCATACAAATTAATAAGGAGTATATCCACTGCGTTTATTGTGAAGTTCAGTAGCACACCACGTCATGCTTCGCACACGACGCCTAAGCCGTTCTTGGGGGAACTGTTGCCACTAAGATAGCAGTTCTTAATGTGTCAATATTTTGACCGCGCCCGTCTGTATATGAGCCGGTCCTCTATCGGTGTCGTTTTGCGAGGTCTACCTGCACATGGATGTCAGTAACATTTTCCGTTTGACGAAAGCATCAGTCGTACAATGATGCAATGGTTAACACTGAAGTGGTCTGCCACCCTTCTATGGCTAAAACCACCGTTATTCATGCCAACATATTCTGGTATGATTAATGTTTGCCGCACCATACCAAGTCAATAGAAAATGAAACTTAAAACTCTAAAACAAATCTAAAATAATAAAATCAGCTTTCGTTCGCATACACAAATGTATCACACAAGATAGTAGTGAAACAAGTCAGGTTGTGCTTAACTTTTGTCGGAGTGTATACATAGACAGCTAATATTGTCTAGTGTCGTCAAAAGTCTTGTCTCTGTTATAGAAGCCTACACTAGATATACCACTGTATGTGGGCCGCCGTAGCTGAGTTGCTAAGATTGTTTATATCAACTCTCTTGAAATAATTGCGCTATGTTCAATGCCCTAGCCGAATACTGTCAGGTGAGGAAGCCATATAGCTGGTCTGCAGAAGGTTGGAGGTTCCACCCGGGTGCCCGTCTGAAATACTGTTCGGAATGAGACTCTGTGTATGTCTCCATCAATAACAGCCGAGAATCACGGCGGAATAACACTAGCTCTTCAATCCTGATGACCTACTTTTGATAGATGTATGCAAACCATTTTCAGTAAAATTCTACGGTGGTATGATTAGAATTTGTGTCTAATATAACACATTTTGCAACACGGGACTGAACGGAGCTGTTAGGATTGTATACAGCTACCCACAACGTGTTCAATTCCCTTTCCGAGTACTGTTTACAGCCAATCACTTGCAATCACAGCTGTATGTTCAATTCCCTATCCGACTACTGTTTACAGCCAATCACTTGCAATCACATATGTATGTTCAATTCCCTATCCGACTACTGTTTACAGCCAATCACTTGCAATCACAGCTGTATGTTCAAATCCCTGTCCGACTACTGTTTACAGCCAATCACTTGCAATCACAGCTGTATGTTCAAATCCCTGTCCGACTACTGTTTACAGCCAATCACTTGCAATCATAGCTGTATGTTCAAATCCCTCCGACTACTGTATACAGCCAATCACTTGCAATCACAGCTGTATGTTCAATTCCCTATCCGACTACTGTTTACAGCCAATCACTTGCAATCACAGCTGTATGTTTAATTCCCTGTCCGACTACTGTTTACATCCAATCACTTGCAATCACAGCTGTATGTTCAAATCCCTGTCCGACTACTGTTTACAGCCAATCACTTGCAATCACAGCTGTATGTTCAAATCCCTGTCCGACTACTGTTTACAGCCAATCACTTGCAATCACAGCTGTATGTTCAAATCCCTGTCCGACTACTGTTTACAGCCAATCACTTGCAATCAAAGCTGTATGTTCAATTACCTGTCCGACTACTGTTTACAGCCAATCACTTGCAATCATAGCTGTATGTTCAAATCCCTCCGACTACTGTATACAGCCAATCACTTGCAATCACAGCTGTATGTTCAATTCCCTATCCGACTACTGTTTACAGCCAATCACTTGCAATCACAGCTGTATGTTCAATTCCCTACCCGACTACTGTTTACAGCCAATCACTTGCAATCACAACTGTATGTTCAATTCACTATCCGAGTACTGGCTATAGCAAATCACTTGCAATCACAGCTTTATGTTCAATTCCCTATCCGAGTACTGTTTACAGCCAATCACTTGCAATCACAACTGTATGTTCAATTCACTATCCGAGTACTGGCTATAGCAAATCACTTGCAATCACAGCTTTATGTTCAATTCCCCATCCGATTACTGTTTACAGTCAATCACTTGCAATCACAGCTGTATGTTCAATTCCCTTTACGACTACTGCTAACAGCCAATCACTTGCAAGCACAGCTGTATGTTTATTTCCCTATCCGAGTACTGTTTATAGCAAATCACTTGCAATCACAGCGTTATGGTCAATTCCCTATCCGAGTACTGTTTGCAGCCAATCACTTGCAATCACAGTTGTATGTTCAATTCCCCATCCGTGTATTGTTTACAGCCAATCACTTGCAATCACAGATGTATGTTCAATTCCCTATCCGTGTACTGTTTACAGCCAATCACTTGCAATCACAGCTGTATGTTCAATTCCCTATCCGAGTACTGTTTACAGCCAATCACTTGCAATCACAGCTGTATGTTCAATTCCCTATACGAGTACTGTTTACAGCCAAAAACTTGCAGTCACAGCTGTATGTTCAATTCCCTATACGAGTACTGTTTACAGCCAATCACTTGCAATCACAGCTGTATGTTCAATTCCCCATCCGTGTTTTGTTTACAGAAATTACTTGCAATCACAGCTTATGTTCAATTCCCTATACGAGTACTGTTTACAGCAAATTACTTGCAATCAAAGCTGTATGTTCAATTCCATATCCGAGTACTGTTGACAGCCAATCACTTGCAATCACAGATGTATGTTCAATCCTGTCCGACTACTGTTTACAGACAATCACTTGCAATCACAGATGTATGTTCAATTCCATATCAGAGTACTGTTTACAGCCAATCACTTGCAATCATTGCTGTATATTCAATTCCCTATCCGAGTACTGTTTATAGCCAATCACTTGCAATCACAGCTTTATGTTCAATTCCCTATCCGAGTACTGTTTACAGCCAATCACTTGCAATCACAGCTGTATGTTCAATTCCCTATACGAGTACTGTTTACAGCCAATCACTGCAATCACAGTGTATGTTCAATTCCCTTTCCACTACTGTTTACAGCCACTCACTTGCAATCACACTTTTGTTCAATTCCCTATCCGAGTACTGTTTACAGCAAATCACTTGCAATCACAGCTGTATTCAATTTCCTATCAGAGTACTGTTTACAGCAAATCACTTGCAATCACAGATGTATGTTCAATCCTATCGAGTATTGTTTACAGCCAATCACTTGCAATCACAGCTGTATGTTCAATTCCTATCCGACTACTGTTTACAGCCAATCACTTGCAATCACAGCTTATGTTCAATTCCCTATCCGACTACTGTTTACAGCCAATCACTTGCAATCACAGCTGTATGTTCAATTCCCTATCCGAGTACTGTTTACAGCCAATCACTTGCAATCACAGCTGTATGTTCAATTCCCTATCCGAGTACTGTAACAACACCACACACACAACCACCACTAAGCAAATCCTTGCAATCCAGCACAACCCACCAACACACAACACAACACCACAACCACCAACACAACACCAACACACACAACCCACCAACAAAACACCAACACACACAACCCCAACAACAACACCAAACACAAACCCCCATACTGTTTACAGCCAATCACTTGCAATCACAGCTGTATGTTCAATTCCCTATACGAGTACTGTTTACAGCCAATAACTTGCAGTCACAGCTGTATGTTCAATTCCCTATACGAGTACTGTTTACAGCCAATCACTTGCAATCACAGCTGTATGTTCAATTCCCCATCCGTGTTTTGTTTACAGCAAATTACTTGCAATCACAGCTCTATGTTCAATTCCCTATACGAGTACTGTTTACAGCAAATCACTTGCAATCACAGCTGTATGTTCAATTCCATATCCGAGTACTGTTGACAGCCAATCACTTGCAATCACAGATGTATGTTCAATTCCCTGTCCGACTACTGTTTACAGACAATCACTTGCAATCACAGATGTATGTTCAATCACAAACACACCAACACCAACACACAACCCTATCCAGTACTGTTTAACAATCACTTGCAATCACAGCTTATGTCAATTCCCTATCCGAGTACGTTTCAGCCAATCACTTGCAATCACAGTGTATTTCAATTCCATATCAGAGTACTGTTTACAGTAAATCACTTGCAATCACAGCTGTATATTCAAGTCCATATCAGAGTACTGTTTACAGCCAATCACTTGCAATCATTGCTGTATATTCAATTCCCTATCCGAGTACTGTTTACAGCCAATCACTTGCAATCACAGCTTTATGTTCAATTCCCTATCCGAGTACTGTTTACAGCCAATCACTTGCAATCACAGCTGTATGTTCAATTCCCTATCCGAGTACTGTTTACAGCCAATCACTTGCAATCACAGTTGTATGTTCAATTCCCTTTCCGACTACTGTTTACAGCCAATCACTTGCAATCACAGCTTTATGTTCAATTCCCTATCCGAGTACTGTTTACAGCAAATCACTTGCAATCACAGCTGTATTTCAATTTCCTATCAGAGTACTGTTTACAGCAAATCACTTGCAATCACAGATGTATGTTCAATTTCCTATCAGAGTACTTTTACACCAATCACTTGCATCACACTTATGTCAATCCATCAGACTGTTTAAGCCAATCACTTGCATCACAGCTTATGTTCAATTCCTATCAGACTGTTTACAGCCATCACTTGCAATCACAGCTGTATTTCAATTCCCTATCCGAGTACTGTTTACAGCCAATCACTTCATCACAGTTATGTTCAATTCCCTCGACTACTGTTTACAGCCAATCACTTGCAATCACAGCTTTATGTTCAATTCCCTATCCGAGTACTGTTTACAGCAAATCACTTGCAATCACAGCTGTATTGTCAATTTCCTATCAGAGTACTATTTACAGCAAATCACTTGCAATCACAGATGTATGTTCAATTTCCTATCAGAGTACTGTTTACAGCCAATCACTTGCAGTCACAGCTGTATGTTCAATGTCCTATCAGAGTACTGTTTAAAGCCAATCACTTGCAGTCACAGCTGTATGTTCAATTTCCTATCAGAGGACTGTTTACAGCCAATCACTTGCAGTCACAGCTGTATGTTCAATTTCCTATCAGAGTACTGTTTACAGCCAATCACTTGCAGTCACAGCTGTATGTTCAATTTCCTATCAGAGTACTGTTTACAGCCAATCACATGCAGTCACAGCTGTATGTTCAATTTCCTATCAGAGGACTGTTTACAGCAAATCACTTGCAATCACAGCTGTATGTTCAATTCCATATTATAGTACTGTTATAGGAAATCACTTTGGAAATGCCCAGTACATCTTTGACTTGTACAGGGGGTGTTCGTGGGGTACGGTGTTGAATGCTTTTGAGAAGTGTAGGGCGAATGCATCTATTTGGGCAGGATATTGAAGGATGTCGTGTACTGTAGTCAGAAGTTGTGTTTAGCACAGGACTATTGTTTCCTCCCACAAATACGACCACATAATATATAGACGTTCATTAGCACAAACAATAGTGATTAATACAAGTTGTTGAAGCTTGTTTTGAGATCGTTGTAAAATATTAAAGATTACGCTCAAGCAAATTATGTGATAAAATATTTTACTAGTATTTGGCGAGGTACGAGCTATGTTACGAATGTTGCTTACGTTGCTGATGTAACACGACAAGCCGGGAACATAATAGTAACTTCGCGTTGTGTTTTAAAATCAGTTTATTTCGTTCATAACCCAAGCTAGCATAACTGAGCCTTAACGTGCGTTCTCATAATGTGTCTGAGCCACACTTCGCTATCTCTTTCTATCTCCCTCGCTCTCTCTTGCTGATTGTATCTGTCGTTTGGTATTTATAAGGATATTCTAAAAAATACGTGTATAGTCATATCTTGGGGCTATTAATTAATAATGAGGCTACACATTAATAACTGACATAAGGGGTGCAAACGTTTGATGACTATCGCTTATATTTCGTAGCTTACGGTGAAACTACGTAATAACAAACTGAACGTGGTCCAACTTGTCCGATAGATTCTTATCACAAGGTTAAAACCAATTGTCAATAAATGACAATGTGCACATATTTAGTAGCCTATGGTTAAACTAATTATCTTGATATATACAAGTACAATATGCTCGTATTGTTACATTTACTGTCGAAATGTGCTAAGAGCTATAGACTTTCAAACCTGCTGAACGTTATTTGGACTCTGATATTAAGAATGTCTTCGATTGACAGATGTACGGTAAGGCTTACTTATTATTTTTAATACATGTTTCATACCTTTAGCTTTTATTTCAATCCACTTGCATTTATTGTGTATATAATTATTTGTGATAAATTATGTTATATAATGTCGAACAAATATGTTTAATCCAAGATTGTGAAGGTATTCGCCTATTTTATGACGCTAGTAGAGGTAACCCTTCAAGTGTAAATGTAGAGTAAAGTGTTTGTTTATTATAGTGTCACCCCTATTTAAAGGGCCACCCATTCCTGAATTATGAGAAACATCCTTTTATGAACATCAGTACTTCCCGAATCATATGCTTGTATACTAGGCGCCATGCTGGTAGGCAATCGGTAACCATTATTTACCTAGTTGGTGGCTCACCGACCGGCCATATCAGACCGAATCCATGACGAGGTTCGAACCTATGACGATCTCCCGCTCCACTAGTTGGCCACTAGGTATATGTGTCTTCAACAACAACAATAATGTGTAATTGTTTTATCCGTGCAAATATATCCCCATACATCATCGGATGTTTCCGTACATTGTCGGTATAATACACAAAGCATCAGTCGCCGAGTGGTCTTATACGCGGTCGTTAGAACCCGCCTTGCTTCATGTTCGCTTCATAATGGCAACACATGATACATGATTATAACGGAGAAAGCTGCCAGTAGCTTACTGAAGTTGCAGAGTACGTAATTCTATTCTTGCCCAGGAAATGTTGCACGCCCCGTCACAGAACATTGTACAGTTAGTTAGTTGGGTAATTATTTGTATATCTCCATTGCCATACCCTCTACTAGCGGTTCAACGGCTGATTCGGACTATCACTGATTCGGACCATGACTGAATCGGACTAGGCTTATTGGAGGAACATTCTATAGTTAGTTAGTGGGGTAATTATTTGTATTTCTCCATTTCCATACCCTCTACTAGTGGTTTAACGGCTGATTCGGACTAGTCTTATTCGGACCAGATCAGTGGCTTATTCGGACCACTTACACATTTTATATTTCTTATAAATATGACTTTTGCTAAACGTTTTAGACTCTGCTGTACACTGTTACGCTCATGATACAAACATGGATATGAATGCAAATATTCATAAATGCAAAGGTAAATATGAGTGATACATACACATAATGTCACAACGTGCATTTCGAATTACCAATTCTTAGACAGGATTTTGGTAAGACCATTTTTCAATGAGATCATTTATTTGGCATATCATTATATATTAAGATGCTTTAAGTTAGTACCCAAGTCATGTTAGATGTAAATTACTCACTCAGCCCCATACATTATTTGCCTTGTATCAACTAAATACAAGATACAAGTATGTGGCATCATTACAGAGGCAATCCGCATGCGGCATGCCATGGAATGTACATGCAATTGTATTAGAACGTTGGCATTATTGACCGTACCGTCTTGTTTGAAAAGTTTGCTCTAATATGTCCTGTTAGCAAGTATATATTCAAATACATTGTTTGAATCAGATAAACTTGAGGAATTGTCTGGTGTAACTAATTTTATGTTAGTGCAATTGTGTTAATTTAAGACACAAATACCTAAACATGAATCATTTGTAGCATATATATTGTAATCATTGAACATTTATACGTTTACAGCGGCTCTATATACTCTGATATACGCTGATCATACTATGTGTAGTTCACATTCTCGTAGGATTCTGATTGAATCTTCTACCAGGCATAATTGCGACGTGTGAACATATCGGTACATCTCTTTTTTACGAGTCTCTCGCTCTTTCCATCAATGGACAGACACGATAACGCGGAATCAAATTGTCACCCTAGCAATCGACCGGCAGCATGTGACCGTTTAGTACGCCACCAATCGATTTGACACACTTTTATCCTGAACTGAAATACCATGAATCACGGTTTTTTAACGGCAATAGTGTTTTAATAAATATTCAGATTCTTAATTATTAAATGTTGTTATTATTTTGCAAGAATGTTTGGAATTTCTGAATTGAGTTTAGCAGTTGCCTATTTCAAATGTGGTTGTGGTTTATACGATATGAGGTTAATATCCCAATCGTTGAATCCGACTAATATTAGTTGATACAAATTTAATTTAGCTCGATTACGTGAATGTGAATTATATAATAATCCAGATTAATGAGTGTAAAACAGCACATAGTCACATCATGTATGTCAGATATTTGACAAGTGTATACATTTGAAGAGGGACATGCATCATATGCCGTATAACTTCCAATAGAGTGCTAAATCACTAAGAAGGCTAGCAGTGGCTATATCAGTTTGAAACAGCGCATATTCACATCAGTGGGATATTTGTGCAAACAATTGTGCAATATTGGCTAGTGATTTAAAGATGGAGGTGCTCATACAATCCTTTGCACTTCGAAATGTGTGTGTAGGAAATATGTATATTTAATCTTTATTTCAGTAACACAGAACCTTATATCACAGCATGCAGTAAATGTAAATAACTTTTGCCATTTTGCTCCTCTGCTATTTTGTTCTTGATTTCTGTCCATACACCGAGGCGAACATTTAGAATACTACAATATATTTTGTACATTTAGGATGCCAAGACAATACCAGTCCAATATCGCAACTACACATGTAGTTTGTACTTTAAACTAAGCACGTTGACGATAGTAAATAAGATATGTACGTCCAATTGAATTTGGTAATATAATAATTAAGCTGCTACAACAGTACAACAGCAAACTAATATCTAATTTTTTCTGGATAGATGACGGTATATTAAATTTGCTAGAAATGATTGTTAGAACAAGACGATAAAGGAAGTCTTCCATGCATGTCAATGTTTTACTACTGCAGCACAATTGCACACGAAATATTTACATATGGCATATAACTATGTTAAGCTGATACATATTTCATTGTCTGACATATACCTCAGTTGGCAAGAACGTGCCACATATAAACTAGGTTCGTACGCCTTGTTGTTTGTTTGGTTTGTTTTAATGTCGCACCAACAGCTTAAGTCATATTGCCACCTAGGTTCGAGTCTCCACAAATGTATATATAATATATATGTTAATACTAGATATAAAATAAAGCATACATCACAGGCAATTTGATTATGAACTATATAAAACAATAATAGGGAACGGAAACAACGACCAATTAATATATATATAAATGTATGATATTTGCAATTATATTAAATAAAAAACAAAACGAAAAGATGATCACAAACAATGCAGCATAACATGCGATTGGAAATCTAATATTATTGACAGGGCAACCTACTGAGCTGAATCCTCACACGTCTATGTTTAGATAAATGGAGGACCTCTCTAAAAGTATCATACGTTTAGTTTCTGATGATAATTATTCATCCAAATATTATCCGTAATTGAACCCTCTTACCCGTTTGTTTCGACGGCTGTACATGGAATAGGGGTGGCTAGTAGATCGCACACTGGATGGGAACTAGGGGCTACTAATAGATCGCACACTGTATGGGAACTAGGGGCTACTAATAGATCGCACACTGTATGGGAACTAGGGGCTGCTAATAGATCGCACACTGTATGGGAACTAGTGGCTGCTAATAGATCGCACACTGGATGGAATGGGGGCAGCTAGTTTATCGCTCACTGTATAGGAGCTAGTGGCTGCCAATAAATCGCCTGCTGTATATGGAATGGGGGTGGCTAGTAGAGCATTCATTGTATAGGAGCTAGTGGCTGCTAATAAATCGCCTGCTGTATATGGAATGGGGTGGCTAGTAGAGCATTCACTGTATGGGAACTAGTCGCTGCTAATAAATCGCCTGCTGTATATGGACTGGGGGTGGCTAGTAGAGCATTCACTGTATAGGAGCTAGTGGCTGCTAATAAATCGCCTGCTGTATATGGAATGGGGGTGGCTAGTAGAGCATTCACTGTATAGGAGCTAGTGGCTGCTAATAAATCGCCTGCTGTATATGGAATGGGGGTGGCTAGTAGAGCATTCACTGTATAGGAGCTAGTGGCTGCTAATAAATCGCCTGCTGTATATGGAATGGGGGTGGCTAGTAGAGCATTCACTGTATGGGAGCTAGTCGCTGCTAATAAATCGCCTGCTGTATATGGAATGGGGGTGGCTAGTAGAGCATTCACTGTATAGGAGCTAGTGGCTGCTAATAAATCGCCTGCTGTATATGGAATGGGGGTGGCTAGTAGAGCATTCACTGTATAGGAGCTAGTGGCTGCTAATAAATCGCCTGCTGTATATAGTTTAATCATATTTTATTGCATTCTATATATACAATGTACAATACAAAACAAATGAACAAACTTGTATAACTATCCATAATGCATGATTCGTGGCATTGTTTGCTCAAAGATTGTCATTATATGTTGAAACAAATGGGTTGGGCCACAGGTTTTAACAACATTAGTTACGGCCCTCCCCATAGTTACGGCCCTCCCCATATGCTGTATATGGAATGGGGGTGGCTAGTAGAGCATTCATTATATGGGAACTAGTGACAGCTAATATATCGCTGATTGTTCACTCATCTAAGCACGCTGTTTGTACATTGCTCTAATCACGCTGTTTGTATAATGCTCTAAGCACGCTGTTTGTACATTGCTCAAAGCATGTTGCTTATATATTGTTCTAAGCACGTTGTTTGCATATTGTTCTAAGCATGTCGCTTGTACATTGCTCTAAGCACGTTGTTTGTGCATTGCCCTATGCACGCTGATTGGACATTGCTCTAAGCACGCTGCTTGTACATTGCTCTAAGCACGCTGCTTGTATATTGCTCTAAAGACGTTGTTTGTACATTGCTCTAAGCACAGTGTGTGTACATTGCTCTAAGCACGATGCTTGCTCTAAGCACGCTGCTTGTACATTGCTCTAAGCACGGTCTTTGTACATTACTCTTAGCACATTGTTTGTACATTGCCCGAAGCACATTGTTTGTACATTGCTCTAAGCACGCTGCTTGTACATTTCTCTAAGCACGTTCTTTGTACATTTCTCTAAGCACGTTGTTTGTACATTGCTCTAATCACGTTGTTTTTACATTGCTCTATGCACGTTGCTTGTACATTTCTCTAAGCACGTTCTTTGTACATTTCTCTAAGTACGTTGTTTGTACATTGCTCTAAGCACGTTGTTTGTACATTGCTCTAGGCACATTATGTGTACAATGCTCTAAGCACGTTGCTTGTACATTACTCTATGTATGTTGCTTGTTCATTGCTCTATGCACGTTACTTGTACATTGCTATATGCACGTTGCGTGTACAGTGCTCTATGCACGTTGCTTGTACATTGCTCTAAGCACGCTGCTTGTACATTGCTCAAAGCAGGCTGCTTGTATATTGCTCTAAAAACGTTGTTTGTACATTGCTCTAAGCACAGTGTGTGTACATTGCTCTAAGCACCATGCTTGTTCTATGCACGCTGCTTGTACATTGCTCTAAGCACGTTGTTTGTACATTACTCTTAGCACATTGTTTGTACATTGCCCGAAGCACATTGTTTGTACATTGCTCTAAGCACGTTGTTTGTACATTTCTCTAAGCACTTTGTTTATACATTGCTCTATGCACGTTGCTTGTACATTGCTCTAGGCACATTCTTTGTACATTTCTCTAAGCACGTTGTTTGTACATTGATCAATGCACATTGTTTATACATTGCTCTATGCACGTTGTTTGTACATTTATCTAAGCACGTTGTTTTTACATTGCTCTAAGCACATTGTTTATACATTGCTCTATGCACATTGCTTGTATATTTCTCTAAGCACATTCTTTGTACATTTCTCTAAGTACCTTGCTTGTACATTGCTCTATGCACGTTGCTTGTACAATGCTCTATGCATGTTGCTTGTACATTGCACTAAGCGCGTTGCTTGTATATTGCACTATGCATGTTGCTTGTACATTGCTCTAAGTACGTTGCTTGTACATTGTTCTAAGTACGCTGCTTGTACATTGCTCTAAGTACGTTGCTTGTACATTGCTCTAAGTGGGTTGCTTGTACATTGCTCTAAGTACGCTGCTTGTACATTTCTCTAAGCACGTTGTTTGTACATTGCTCTAAGCACGTTGTTTTTACATTGCTCTATGCACGTTGCTTGTACATTTCTCTAAGCACGTTCTTTGTACATTTCTCTAAGTACGTTGTTTGTACATTGCTCTAAGCACGTTGTTTGTACATTGCTCTAGGCACATATGTGTACAATGCTCTAAGCACATTGCTTGTACATTACTCTATGTATGTTGCTTGTTCATTGCTCTATGCACGTTACATGTACATTGCTCTATGCACGTTGCGTGTACAGTGCTCTATGCACGTTGCTTGTACATTGCTCTAAGCACGCTGCTTGTACATTGCTCAAAGCAGGCTGCTTGTATATTGCTCTAAAAACGTTGTTTGTACATTGCTCTAAGCACAGTGTGTGTACATTGCTCTAAGCACCATGCTTGTTCTATGCACGCTGCTTGTACATTGCTCTAAGCACGTTGTTTGTACATTACTCTTAGCACATTGTTTGTACATTGCCCGAAGCACATTGTTTGTACATTGCTCTAAGCACGTTGTTTGTACATTTCTCTAAGCACGTTGTTTATACATTGCTCTATGCACGTTGCTTGTACATTGCTCTAGGCACATTCTTTGTACATTTCTCTAAGCACGTTGTTTGTACATTGATCAATGCACATTGTTTATACATTGCTCTATGCACGTTGTTTGTACATTTATCTAAGCACGTTGTTTTTACATTGCTCTAAGCACATTGTTTATACATTGCTCTATGCACATTGCTTGTACATTTCTCTAAGCACATTCTTTGTACATTTCTCTAAGAACCTTGCTTGTACATTGCTCTATGCACGTTGCTTGTACATTGCTCTATGCATGTTGCTTGTACATTGCACTAAGCGCGTTGCTTGTATATTGCACTATGCATGTTGCTTGTACATTGCTCTAAGTACGTTGCTTGTACATTGTTCTAAGTACATTGCTTGTACATTGCTCTAAGTACGTTGCTTGTACATTGTTCTAAGTGGGTTGCTTGTACATTGCTCTAAGTACGCTGCTTGTACATTGTTCTAAGTATGTTGCTTGTACATTGTTCTAAGCACGTTGTTTGTACATTGCTCTATGTACGTTGCTTATACATTGCTCTATGAACATTGCTTGTACATTGCTCTAAGTACGTTGCTTGGATAGTGGGTATTGCTCGTAAAACGAAACACAACTGGCGACGCATATATTGTTCTACCATCAACCGTATCTGGCGACGTATATACCCTAAGTTATACAATATGAGGTGAATATCCCATTCGTTGAACATGGCTGATCACGATGGTGATGATGCTATGGTCAGTATGGCCGAATTATGAGTTTATACAATAAGCGGTTGGAATGGCCAACAACTATTTGAAAAGTGCATCTATGGCTTTCCAGGAGATGAAACGGATGTTAAAAAGATCTAGATGGTTTCATTTATTTATATATTGGTGCTATGAACATATTCATGTTCGTCCATATCGGATCATCAATTTAATATTCACTAGAAAAACAGTCGAGGAAATATCATCGGTTCCCTTATTTAATTAAGGACTTCTTCATATATGCTCATTATTTTCAAAATGTGAACTCGATGTTAGAAAGATGTTATGCTGTATAAGAACTTATCAACCTTGTCAATTAATATGCATATAGTGCGAATAAAGGATGTATTAACATAATCTATGGATTATACTAGAAGTATAATGCAGGACATCACCATTCAAGTACGGCCACATGAGTGTGAAACATGTAGAAAGACTTTCAATCATTCTAGCCATTTAAAGCAGCACATCCTCATACATACTGGAGAACGACCGTATGTGTGTGAAATATGTAATAAGGCTTTCAGTTGGTCTAGCCATCTAAAGGAGCATATGCTCATACATTCCGGAGAACGACCACATGCGTGTGGAATGTGCATTAAGACATTTAGAAATTCTGGAAATTTAAGACAGCATATGCTCATACATACCGGAGAACGACCACACGAGTGTGAAATATGTAATAAGGCTTTCAGTTATTCTAGCCATTTAAAGCAGCATATGCACATACATACTGGAGAACGACCGCATGCGTGTGGAATGTGTAATAAAGCGTTCAGCCATTCTAGCCAATTAAACCGGCATATGTTCATACATACTGGAGAACGACCGCATGCGTGTGGAATGTGTAATAAGGCTTTCAGCCACTCTAGCTATTTAAAGCAGCATATACTCATACATACCGGAGAAATATGCAATACAACGTTTACCTAGTCCTCTAATTTGAAGCAGCACCTGCTCATTCATACCGGAGAAAGGCGACACGAGTGTGGAATATGTAATACGGCTTTAAATGTTCACATGCGCACACATACTGGGGAAATGCCACACGAGTGTGATACATGTAATACAACTTTTAGCCATTTGTCAGTTTGAAGCTGCACTTGCTCAAGTATAACAGAGAACGGTCATATAAGTGGAATGTAATTTGATTGACTGTCAGTCTAGAATTTGTATGGATATCGTGCACATTCATATTGGAGAACGGTCAAATGAATTGAGTAATACGTATTTATGAAGATGTTCCTACAGCCCAGCGAATTAAAGAAGCACATTCACATTCTTTCAGCAGAACGTCTACATGAATGTTCATGTATGTCAAGATATTTGAATAATGTATACATGTGAAGAGGAACATATATGGAATTCCGTAAGCTAAATATAGCTTGCATAACATTCGGTGTGCTAAATATCTAAGACGGCAATGAGTTGATCTGGTAGTTTCAAACAGCACACGAGTGTGAACTGTGTACACACACGTATAGACTTTAACAGATAGACGCTCTCATACATTCCTTTGCTTTTGAAATGAGTTTGCTGCAGTAAATGTATATTTATTTAGTCTTTATTTCAGTCTGGTATATACATCATATTTTCAACACAATGTGTCATATATATAAACAAATATAACAACATACTCTAAATATTTGTTTATTGACATAATTATTTCAGTGCGAATTGGATTCAATGTTAAATTATCTTTATTTATTTTAACGAAACACAACAATCATAACAACAGTGAGCCATAACAGTTGAATTAATGTAATATATAATGTAAATTTACTATATCCCAACAAAGGATTCCAACTGAAAGGACCGCTATACATTTAGGGATAAATCAGACATTATCTGCCAATTTCCCAAATAGTTGTGCTGTACAATATTGAATGAGAGCCAGTGGTCAGTTACTGCCCTTGCATACTCTCGAAACATATGTAGGTCCTCTTGTTGTTTCCTCTGTTTTTATCGTTATTTCCTTTGCACAACATACCATCATTTTTCATCCACATTCTCATATTATGTTTATAATGTTACTATATCTCGACAGATATCCTACAGTATATCCAATGGATAAACAATCTGTACTTTGTTGTTTTCATTGTAAATATTTCCCATATAGTTATGATGTACAATTATATCTAATTATCTATATAGTTGGAAGGAACACACATGTAGCAAACACACCAATCTGTGTCCGCTTATTTGCTTGTATTTACTTACTGTTGTAACATGTGTTATATTTGCTAACAGAAGTGTAACATATATACGTTTTACCATAACATTCTTTAAAATAATTGTTAATATGTGTGTAATAAACCAATTTGTGTTTGTTATAAAATCTGTCGATTTTCTATTGAAATCCAACATCAAAATGTGTGCACCCACTGCTTCTATACTGAAAATATAATTCGATAATACACTGAAACAAACAATTATTCTCATATTTATGTTTACAAGTTTTGTTCCTAGCCACTGTGTATTGAAATGGTGTCAACATGAGCGTGTTTTCATTTATTTATGAGGTCGCCTAAACACGACATTCTAGTTTAGTTTAAAAAGATAATGTGTTTGTTTAAGGGACTGATCGAAATATAGTTCGCTCAAGAAGCACCACCGACACAAGTTAAGCATCCCCCTATATTTTTATCGACATATTTTTTTACATTTATACTGTTGTTCTTCTTATAAGACTATATCAACGGTTCTAAAATTACCAATCAATGAAGTATTTATTCTCCTGAAAGACGTGACTATGACGTGGCAAATATGGGGTTCTAAACTGGCGCTGAAAAACCGTATAACCAATTTGTCTTTCGTGGACGTTTTTAACATAGCATGAAAATGAAGTCTTCAAATTTTAAGAACTTTTAAATGCAGCTATTGGACGTATGTGTAAGGCATACAAATTAATACCGCGTATATCAACCGCGTTTATTATGAAGTTCAGTAACACGCCAAGTCATGCTTCGCACACGACGCCTCAGCCGTTCGTTGGGGAACCGTTGCCAATATTGTAAGATAGCAGTTCTTAATGTGTCAATATTTTGAAATTTTGGATTGCGTTGGTTAATTGTCGTCCATGAACATTGAACTGTCAGCCAACTCATGATTGTCGAAATGGGGGACTAGGCATGGAGCTAGAACATTGTCACTGTACTTTTGGCCTGTCAGATTACCATCAAGAACGTACAAGTTCAACTTACAGTGAAAGGCAAAACATCCCCAGACAGTTACACCCTCACCTCCAAAAGCAGTTGTGCCTAAAATGTGGTTGTCCTGAAATGAATTGTTTCGCTGGCGCTAAACCCTTGCACGACCTTCGGTAGGACGTAACATAAAACGACTTGCATCAGACCAGTAGACAAGTCTCCATGTGCGATTCACCCCAAATGATCATGTAACCAGTCAAATCGAGCATGGTAATGGGGTAATGTCACATAATGTCAACGTTTTATGGGTAGTCTCGCTCGCATTCCGTGATTGTCGGGGCGTCTGATTACAGTGCGTGTGCTAATGTGGCCCCAAACGCTAATTTACCACGAAGTGCACCAGCTGTACTGAACGGCCGTTACCGAGCCCGTATGGATATGAGCCGATCCTCTCTAGGCGTCGTTTTGCGGTGTCTACCTGCAAGTGGAAGTCAGTAACATTCCCCGTTTGATGAAAACGCACGATACTAAGTCAATTGAAAATGAAACTTAAAACTCTAAATACAAAGAATCAGCTTTCATTCGCAAACACAAATGTTGGCACTTTGCAAACCATGTCATATACACATAAATAAAAGTCGATAAATAACCTGTTTCACAGGTAGGTAAGGATGTTTGTACATGTAACGACAACAGCAAACCGAAATAAGTTCATTATTAGATAAAAATAGCATTGAAACAAGTCAAGTGATGCTTAACTGTTGTCGGAGTGTATACATAGAACGGTGATATTGTCGTAAAAGTCTCTTCTCTGTTATAGAAGCCACCGCTAGATATACCACTGTATGTGTGCCGCCGTAGCTGAGCTATTAAGATTGTTTATATCATCTCTCTTGAAATCATTGCGCTATTTTCAATTCCCTAACCGAATACTGTCAGGTGATGAAGCCATATAGCTGGTTTGCATAAGGTTGGAGGTTCCACCCGGGTGCCCGTCTGAAATACTGTTCGGAATGAGACTCTGTGTATGTCTCCATCAATAACAGCCGAGAATCGCGGCGGAATAACACTAGCTCTTCAATCCTGATGAACTACTTTTGACAGACGGTGGTAGAAATAGAAATAGAAATTTTGTTTCTTCGTCGTCAGTCTTCCTCATATTGCTATTTTCAAAACACTTCATAATAATTATTGCGCTTAAATTTGAGTCTCTAATCTGCATATGGAATAAATTACTTCTAATACGATTCGTCCATATTCAAAGTGAGGGCAGTCAGTAATTTAGATTTCTGTTTAAAACAAGAAAAGGAGTTTAACTCTCATTTAGCATATAATGCAATTAATGGGAGTTATTACAGTAGGCATTGAGAAATATGAAACTTAGTTGCAATGGGCGGTTATGGTTGGAGTTTGAAGGCATGATCGACAGTAAACTGCTGTAATAGCTTCCAATGCAGTCGGGATATACTCGTTCTTGTCGACGTATATCAATACTAGCTTCATCTATCAGCCGCAATATTTCACGAAAATGCTCCTAACACCACAATTCTGTTAGTGTAGACACTATACTTATTAATACATCTACATTGAACACACGTGATGTGCTGAGGTAAGTGCGCATTTCCGATTGCTTACAGTGTATATAATAATCACACATTGTATATGACCAGCCAGTAATATGACAGGAAATGTTGCAAGTGCTAACTATTTGCAAACTTGAGTGGTTACGGTCATTGGCTACACATCACGTGTCACTCACCGCTGTTCGAAATCCCAAAATGGAAGCTCAACCTAATTCGTTTAATTTGAAATAAAATTAGCCACAATCTAGTTATAATAATTGTTACCAATACCCTACTAGCATGGCGCCTGGCAAACACGCATAGGATTCGGGTACTGGTATTCATAAAAAGAGGTGTCTCATAAATCAGAAATGGCTGGCCCTTTAAATAGGGGTGACACTATGATAAACAAACACTTTACTTTTTGTACACAGGTATGATGTGTTCACGTATATATAGCTATCTTCCGCTAATGTCGAACCCCTCGCGGGGACGTAGACATATACTATATTGGGTTACATAAATTCCTTACCGTGCATTTTCTTGTTACAAGATTACGTTTAGCTTCACTTCATTATGACTATTGCTAAGTACGTATGTAAGCATGTATATATATGTTATACCATACAGTGACACTCATAATAAACACCGGATGCGATCCATTACATTTGTGTGAATCACTTGCATACTTAGTTTAAACATATTTTATTTCAAGAATCAAACATTCGACATAGTGTAGCATACAAAGCATTTAGGTGGATTGGATTGAAAGTTAAAAACTTATTAAAAATCCTCTCCAATGGTATACAACTGTGCATAGGTTGGCGAATATATAACTATCATTGACAACTAAATGTATAAGAAAAGTAATAGTCATAGATAATAGTAAGAAAATCACTCCACTTTGTCTTAAGTGTGGAAGAACCGTGATATGTAAGTTGTTATTTTATGATAGCTAAATTAGATTCGATAAGATTTAACCTAGATAAAACGAAGATTAGATTAGATAATAAGAACAGAGATCAAAATGAGGTTCAGAATAGAAGAGAAATAAAGGAAAAAGACTGATTTAGAATGGGAATGGATTTGACGAAGCTGGAAGAACAAAAACATACAATTTACACTAGTCGTTATCAAATCTCTTTGTTGCGGTAATAAACTGTTGAACTGCATCAATTATCGCATTGTTTATCTCTTCGCTCAGGTTATCATCTCCATACAAGAGAATTCTGAGAGAAATGTTTATGTGCGGGCTAATGGTATTGAAAATGATTACTCTAAAGTCTGAGTAATAATGATATTGGAAAAAATAGTGGTAGCTGGATTCAACAGCGCCGCATTTACAGATTGGAGAGTTAATAATGTTTCTCGAAAATAAATGTTGATCTAAAGCACTGCAATCGGTTCGAATGCGGGTGTGGAGGATCTGAGCACGGCGGCCGCCATGATAGAAAAGTGGATTAGGATTAGGTTTGTTTGAGTTCAAGTAGTATTTGAAAGAGTCAACAGTAGCTTCCTGTGGCAGAGCATTCCAAGCGTTAACAACAGATGGAAGAAAGGAATTTACATACTGAGACGTTCTGCCACGGACATTAAGTATATTTGCACTATTTCTCAACGATCGAGAAGTTGCCTGACCAACTGAAACTGGAACCAGAGCGGATAAGTAATCTGGCACTAGTCCATTTATCATCTTGTAGAATAATACTAATTTGTGCTTGCGACGCCGATTACCTAGAGATTCCCATCCACACTCAAGATAAAGTTGACGGATTGAGACATGTTTTGTACAGCCTGTAACGATACGAGCAGCCTCGTTCTTAATTTTATCAAATTTATCTTTTTCATATTGAGTGCAATTATCCCAGATAACATCAGCATATTCAATAATAGGCCTTACAAAAGAAACGTAGATTACTTCCAGCGACTTCCTGTCCAGTTTAAATTTCAGGCGTCTCATGATGTTTATTCTAGCCCAGGCTTTGGTTTTCATATGATTTATCTGATGGTGCCAACTACAGTCGTCAGAGATCATTACACCAAGGTGATTATGGAAATCAACAGAGGGAATAATTGAATTTGACATATGAAAAGCTTGGTGCAGTGGTTTTGACCGTTTCCTAGAGATGACGAGAGATTCTGATTTAGCCGGAGTGAAAGTGACAAGCCATTTTTCAGCCCATGAGGAAATTCTGTCAATGTCCGATTGGAGTTGAGTAGGTGCTACAGTTGGTGTATCAACAATAATAAACATACTTGTATCATCAGCAAATAGATTAATATTTGACCCAATATCTGCATACTTAGCTCCCTTTTCCTAAAGACACCATCTGCACACTTATAAGTATATTTTATTTCTGATAATATTTTATTGTCGTATGTAAAGTATATATTTGTCAACACGTAAACCCCCAGCTTGCATGATATAGATCAAGGTGAAAGTGTGGATATACCACAACATAGTCTCATAAATAAGCGGATAAATCGAATGTTTTCATGAAACCAGTTATCTAAAAAGAGATATGATAATTAATATAATGATCTGATATGTCTGACAGTTTGAAGATGCACAGTCGCATACATACTTGAGAACGACCAACTGAGTGTGGAATATGTAATGCGGCGTTTAGCCGGTCTGACAGTGTGAAGGAGCACATGCTCAAATATTCTAGAGAACGATTATGTGAGTGTGAATTATATAATAATCCAGATTAATGAGTATAAAATAGCACATGGTCACATCGTCGTAGAACGACCACACTAATGTGCATGTATGTCAGATAGTTGACAAGTGTATACATTTGAAGAGAAACATGTATGATATGCCGTAATACCTCCAATATAGTGCTAAATCACTAAGAAGGCTATCAGTGGCTCTGTCAGTTTGAAACAGCGCATGATCACATCAGTGGGCTATTGTAAGCAAACACGTATATACTGGCTAGCGATTTAAAGATGGAGGTGTTCATCCTTTGCACTTGGAAATGTGTGTGAAGAAAATGTATATATAAAATCTTTATTTCAGTACCACAGAACATTATATCACAGTATGCAGTAAATGTAGATAACTTTTGCCATTTTGCTCCTCTGCTATTTTGTTCTTTCTGTCCATACACTGAGGCGAACATTTAGAATCCTACAATATATTTTGTACAATACAGATGCCATGAAACTTGTCCGATCTCGCAATTACACGTGCAGTTTGTACATTAAGCTAAGTACATTGTGTGTGGATTGCATTTACAGTACCTAGTATTGATGTTGTATATTATCTATGCAGTTAAAATATAAGAAACACATCAATAGCCTTACAGTAAATATTTCTGTTATACATTATCAATCCAGTTATGTCATTGCAAACGCATACATCTATTGTACTTAACTGCTAGTATTTACTGTTGTCATGTGTGTTGTATTTGCTTGTATATAGATGTTGTATGATTTACATTCATTTAATTAGAATAACTTCTTTGTGTAACGACGACATTAAAAACAATAAGAACTTACATACTAGTATGTACAATTAATATTATAATGTGTGTACTAAAGCGAATTGTGTTCATTAAAACTTGTTGAATTTGTTATTGAAGTCCAACACCAAAATGTCTTCACCCGTTGTTAGTACATTTATCTATGCACGTTGTTTGTACATTACTCTAAGTACGTTGTTTGTACATTTCTCTAAGCACGTTGTTTGTTCAATTATTTTAAGCACGTTGCTTGTACATTATTCTAAGCACGTTGTTGTACATTATTCTAAGCACATTGATTGTACATTGTTCTAAGCACGCTGTTTGTACATTGCTCTAAGCAAGTTGTTTGTACATTGCTCTAAGCACGTTGTTGTACATTATTCTAAGCACGTTGCTTGTACATTGTTCTAATCACGCTGTTTGTACGTTGCTCTAAGCACGCTGTTTGTACATTGCTCTAAGCACTCTGTTTGTACATTGCTCTAAGCACGCTGTTTGTACATTGTTCTAAGTACGCTGTTTGTATATTGCTCTAAGCACGCTGTTTGTACATTGCTCTAAGCATGTCTCTTGTACATTGCTCTAAGCACGTTGTTTGCACATTGCTCTAAGCATGTCGATTGTACATTGCTCTAAGCACGTTGTTTGCACATTGCTATAAGCATGTCGATTGTACATTGCTCTAAGCACGTTGTTTGCACATTGCTCTAAGCATGTCGATTGTACATTGCTCTAAGCACGTTTTTTGCACATTGTTCTAAGCAAGTCGATTGTACATTGCTCTAAGCACGTTGTTTGTACATTGCTCTAAGCATGTCTCTTGTACATTGCTCTAAGCACGTTGTTTGTGCATTTCTCTAAGCATATCGCTTGTACATTGGTCTAAGCACGTTGTTTGAACATTGCTCTAAGTATGTCGATTGTACATTGCTCTAAGCACGTTGTGTGTACATTGCCCTATGCACGCTGCTTGTACATTACATTGTTTGTACTTTGCTATACGGACGCTGCTTGTACATTGATCTATTCACGTTGTGTGTACATTGCCATATGCACGATGTTTGGACATTGCTCTATTCACGTTGTTTGTACTTTGCTCTATTCACGTTGTTTGTGCGTTGCTCTATTCACAGTGTTTGTACATTGCTCTAAGCACATTGTTTGTACATTCCTCTAAGTCCGTTGTTTGTACATTGCTCTAAGTACGTTGTTTTTACATTGCTCTAAGCACGTTGTTTGTACATTACTCTAAGCCCGTTGTTTGTACATTGCTATAAGCATGTTGTTTGTACTTTGCTCTATGCATGTTGCTTGTATATTGCTCTAAGCACATTGTATGTATCATTAATATTCGTCTGATCCGTTCTTGTTTCTTCATATTTTAGTGTAATCGTTTTTCCTGTACATCTGTTTCAAAACCAATACCCTCGAATCTAGCTATATACATGTACGTTTTACCCTTATATATCGTCGCTACCGGTTATCCATGTGAGCGACGGTTCCTGAGATTAGTAATTTTAGATGTGTCGAAGATTTTTGGAGGATAGTGCAATGATACAGAGAAAGGACCATTCCATTCCTGTTTTGTTTACGTGCAAGACGTAAAGCACAGACACGATAACTCTTTAAAGTCCATCTGAAAGACTGTTAATTGTATTAGGGTCAGACATAGGCTCGTACCTGCGATTCCTGCATTATCAGTAAATTAACATAATACTTGACCAGTAGGTATTTGTGTCTTCAACAACAACAACAAGCCGTACAGTATTAATACATTTAATTGTCCGTGCAAAGATATCCCCGTACATTGTCGGATGCTTCCGTACATTGTCGGATGTTTCCGTACATTGTTGGTATTATACCCAGAGCCTCAGTGGCCGAGTTTTCTAACGCGCCGTTGATGGAACAGACCTGTCACTGATATCATCATTGCAAAAAGTTCGCTCCATATCGGCGACAAGAGATAAATGATTATATATCGGAGAAAGCGGTCAGAGTACCTATTATTTCCCTGGAAATGCGATTGTTCCACTCCCAGCCGCAGCAGAAGGACCTCCCAACAATAATCAGAAAATGATTGATGGGCAGTGGGAATAATAAAGAATACTATTTGGACGGTACGTTACGGAGAATAGACCCGGATGCATTGGATACATTTCCACACTAAAATAGTATCACTTATGTCCCTTAGTAAAAATACGCCGTTTGTACTCAACAAAAATGGTTAATGAGACAATTTATTAATAGATACTTATAAGATACTAATCCCCAAATGCATAATAATTTTATGCGCTGGCGACTTTGGAGAACATTGGATAGTTAGTTGGGTAATTATTTGTTTGTATATGTACATTGCAATACGTTCTACTGGTGGTTGGTTCAACGGCTGATTCGGACTGAGCTTATTCGGACCAGATCAGTGGTTTATTCGGACCGCTCACACCGTTAACGATATCTAGAGGAAGTAAACGAAATATACAATGGGAAGTAATCTTGAAACAATTGACAGTAATATGGACATTAGGGTTAGTATTAAATTTGATCTTCAATTGAAGAGTATTCTAATTTTCAGCTTTAGTGTACTGCCACCTGTTTTGTGGGATTACTGCCTCTATCATTAAACACTTATAACAAGCACATTTTCTTTCTGATCAGATTTTTATTGTGGCATATACCACAACATCTCATAACTATGCAGATATACCACAACATATTCTCATAACTACCCAGATATATCACAACATATTCTCATAACTACGCGGATATTCCACAACATATTCTCATACCTACGTGAATATACCACAACATATTCTCATAACTATGCAGATATACCACAACATATTCTCCGTGGCCTAATGGTTAAGGCGTCCGCCTACGGAGCGGGAGGTCGAAGGTTCGAATATCGTCAGGGGTTCGTTCTGATATGGCCGGTTGGTGAGCCGCCACCTAGTTAAATAATGGTTACCGATTGCCTACCAGCCTGACGTCTGGCACACAAGCATAAGATTCGGGAAGTACTGATGTTCATAAAAAAGAGGTGTCTCATAAGTCAGAAATGACTGGCCCTTTAAATATGGGTGACACTATAATAAACAAACACTTTACTTTACTTTTATTCTCATAACTACGCAGATATCCCACAACATGTTCTTATAACTACGCGGATATACCACAACATATTCTCATAACTACGCGGATATACCACAACATGTTCTCATAACTACGCTGATATACCACAACATATTCTCATAACTACCCAGATATCCCACAACATGTTCTCATAACTAGGCAGATATCCCACAACATATTCTCATAACTACGCGGATATACCACAACATATTCTCATAACTATCCATCTATACGACAACATATTCTCATAACTACGCGGATAACACGAACTATTTGGTCAAACCATGTATCTAAAAATAGATATGATAATGAATGCAAGTGAGTAATTTATTTTAAGAGAATTAAGTAACAACTTATCTACTTATGAGTTATGAAATTATACAATACTATTTGACTGGAAATTTATATTCATGATATATAGTGTTTGTTGTTACTGATTTTAGACATACGAAAATGAAGCTGTGACAGAGAAAATACATCTTTCATTGTTTGAAAACAATGGGGAAGATGGCGTTTTCTTTCGATCATTCATTGGAAAACATAAAAGAGAAACACTTCATCCAAATAAAACAGAGGCAAAAGATACATTATGATCATTGTTTGTGTATGTTTTTACGGTTAATCATCGCCGCTTGCACACATGATTTATTTTGAAAGCATTTCTTTTTGTCAAACGAATGAATTTATTTTGCTTGTCAGCGTTTTATCTGATTACAGTCAAACCGGTGTTAGAGGTCACCTGTATCCCGATCCCAAAATGTCTCTAACAGCATGATCCATTTTGACAATAATGACCTAGTCCACCCCTGGCATCACGGTGGATTAAGTCATTCGTAAAGGGTCGATCCCAAAAAGTAGTTGTGGATGGCTGCACTTCTGATACACTGCCTGTCATATATGGGGTCCCGCAAGGCTCTGTCTTAGGAACGTAGCTCTTTCTAGCCTACATTAATGACCTCCCCAACTCCACCAAGAGTAAAGCAAGACTGTTCGCAGATGACACCATATTGTATCTCACAGTAAAATCCGCCTCTTATGCACAAATCCTCCAAAGTCACCACAGTGCTCTTGAACAATGGGAACGGGACTTGTCCATGGATTCAATCCAGACAAGTGTGAGGTGCTGAGAATAAATCGCAAAAGGAAAACACTTATTTGCCCTTACACACTCCATAACATAGTACTAAAATCAAACGATTCCGCCAAATATCTAGGTGTTACAATTAGTAAACATTTAAACTGGTCTACCCACATAAACAACATCTGCTCCAAAGCTACTAATTATCTCAGATTCATCAAAAGGAATGTAAAGACCGGTAACAAGAAGGTCAACGAAAAAGCTTATAACACCTATGTACGTCCTCTACTCGAGTATTGCTCAACCCTCTTGCACCCCTGGCAAAAGTATGTCACCTTTAAAGCAGAAAGAGTGCAATGGTTAGCCGCACGCATGTCTGCAATGACTATAACTATACAAGCAGTGTAACAAAAATGAGCAATTCCCTGAACTGGCAAACACTTGAATAGCGACGCATACACTCATCAGTAAAATAAATATAAAATCAAAATTAATTTGGTATGCGTCGACCAAAACCACCTAACAGATACAGGGAACCTGAACTACTTAATTACTCAGTCCCGAACCCTATACCATATACACTCTTTCCCCCAAACAAATATGTCTCTGGAATGGCCTCCCCTACTATGTACAGTCCAGCCCCAGCGTAACCTTTTTTACTGAGCGGTTGGCCACGGTACCACTAATGTAACATGATTTCTGTTTTTAACCTTGGTATGTAGTTCTGTTAACACTCTCTATCTCACTAATTGAGAGTTTCAACCACTGTCTCTGACAAGTGCCTCCCTGTCATACTAGCTTCTGAGTGTTGGGAGTACTATGTAGAACTAGAATGTAGAACTTAGGCAGCCAGTTTCCAGATTCCCAATATGTTGTTTTGTTATGCATTTTAACTCTATGAAGCTGTCACAAATAAATTATTAACAACAAAATAGAATGGTGGATATTGCTCGTAAATTAAAACACAACTGGCGGCACATATATTGTTCTACCATCTACCGTATCGGGCGACGTATATATTGTTCTACCATCTACCGTATCTGGCGACGCATAAATTGTTCTACCATCTACCGTATCTGGCGACGCATATACCCTAAGTTATACGATATGAGGTGAATATCCCATTCGTTGAACATGGCTACTCATGAGTATGATGATGATGTGGTCAGTATGACCGTATTATGACTTTATACAATAAGCGGTTGGAAATGCCAATAACTATTTGAAAAGTGCATGTATGGCATGTACATGTTTGTTGTTTACCTGCAGGAGATGAAACATGATGTTTACAGATCTAGATGAGTTCATTTATTTAAATAGTTGTGCTATGAACATGTTCATGTTCGTCCATTTCGGGTCATTAATTTAATATTCACTAGAAAAACAGTCGAGGAAATATCATCGGTTCCCTTATTTAATTGAGGAACTCTTCATATATGCTCATTATTTTAAAAATGTGAACTCGATGTTAGAAAGATGTTATGCTGTATAAGAACTTATCAACCTTGTCAATTCATATGCATATAAAGGATGTATTAACATAATCTATGGATTCTCACAATGTCTAGAAGAACTATGCAGCACATCACCATTCAAGTACGGCCACATAAGTGTGAAACAAGTAGAAAGTCTTTCAATAAGTCTAGCCATTTAAAGGAGCATATGCTCATACATACTGGAGAACGCCCACATGCGTGTGGAATGTGCATTAAGACTTAGAAACTGTGGTAATTTAAAGAAGCATATGCTCATACATACCGGAGAACGACCACATGCTTGTGGAATGTGTAATAAAGCGTTCAGTCAGTCTGTATCTTTAAAGCAGCATATGCTCATACATACCGGAGAACGACCACACGAGTGTAAAATATGTAATAAGGCTTTCAGTCAGTCTAGCCATTTAAAGCAGCATATGTTCTTACATAGCAGAGATCGACCACATGCGTGTGGAATGTGCATTAAGACTTTTAGAAATTGTGGAAATTTAAAGCAGCATATGCTCATACATACCGGAGAACGACCACACGAGTGTGACATATGTAATAAGGCTTTCAGTCATTCTAGCCATTTAAAGCGGCATATGCTCATACATTCCGGAGATCGACCACACGAGTGTGACATATGTAATATGGCTTTTAGTCATTCTAGCCATTTAAAGCAGCATATGCTCATACATTCCGGAGAACGACCACACGAGTGTGACCTATGTAATAAGGCTTTCAGTCGTTCTAGCCATTTAAAGCAGCATATGTTCATACATACTGGAGAACGACCGCATGCGTGTGGAATGTTTAATAAAGCTTTCAGCCATTCTAGCCAATTAAACCGGCATATGCTCGTACATACTGGAGAACGACCGCATGCGTGTGGAATGTGTAATAAGGCTTTCAGTCAGTCTAGCCATTTAAAGCAGCATATGTTCTTACATAGCAGAGATCGACCACATGCGTGTGGAATGTGCATTAAGACTTTTAGAAATTGTGGAAATTTAAAGCAGCATATGCTCATACATACCGGAGAACGACCACACGAGTGTGACATATGTAATAAGGCTTTCAGTCATTCTAGCCATTTAAAGCGGCATATGCTCATACATTCCGGAGATCGACCACACGAGTGTGACATATGTAATATGGCTTTTAGTCATTCTAGCCATTTAAAGCAGCATATGCTCATACATTCCGGAGAACGACCACACGAGTGTGACCTATGTAATAAGGCTTTCAGTCGTTCTAGCCATTTAAAGCAGCATATGCTCATACATACTGGAGAACGACCGCATGCGTGTGGAATGTTTAATAAAGCTTTCAGCCATTCTAGCCAATTAAACCGGCATATGCTCGTACATACTGGAGAACGACCGCATGCGTGTGGAATGTGTAATAAGGCTTTCAGTCAGTCTAGCTATTTAAAGCCACATATGCTCAAACATACCGGAGAACGACCAGATGAGTGTGGAATGTGTAATAAGGCTTTCCGTCATACTGATAATTTAAAGAAGCATATGTTCATACATACCGGGCAACGACCATATGAGTGTGAGATATGTCATAAAGCTTTCAATCATTCTAGCTATTTAAAGCGGCACATGCACATACATACTGAAGAACAGCCATATTAGTGTGAACTATGCAATAAAACGTTTACCTAGTCCTCTAATTTGAAGCAGCACATGCACATTCATATCGGAGAACAGGACAGCACCAGTGTGAAATATGTAATACGGCTTTAAACATGGAATACAACTTTTAGCCATTATGGCAGTTTGCTCAAGTATAGCAGAGAACGGTCATATAAGTGAAATGTAATTTGATTTACTGTCAGTCTAGAATTTTAATGGATCTCGTGCACATTCATATTGTAGAACGGTCAAATGAAATGAGTAATACGTATCTATGAAGATGTTGCGTCAGCCCAGCGAATTAAAGAAGCACATTCACATACTTTCCGGAGAACGTCTACATGAATGTTCATGTATGTCAGATATTTGACTAGTGTATAAATGTGAAGAGGAATATATATAGAATTCCGTATACTAAATATAGCGTGCATAACCTTCCGTGTGCTTAATATATAAGACGGCAATGAGTTGATCTGGCAGTTTCAAACAGCACACGACTGATATAATAGACTTTAACAGATGGACGCTCTCATACATTCCTTTGCTTTTGAAATGAGTTTGCTGCAGTAAATGTATGTTTATTTAGTCTTTATTTCAGTCTGGTATATACATCATATGTTCAACACAATGTGTCATACATATAAACAAATATAAGAACATTATCTCAACACTTATTTTTTGACATAACTATTTCAGTGCGAATTGGATTTCAATGTTAAATTATCTTTATTTATTTGAACGAAACATAACAATCATAACAACATGGAGCCATAACAGTTGAAATAATGTAAATTTACTATATGCCAACAAAGGATTCCAACTGAAAGGACCGCTATACATTTAGGGATAAATCGGACTTTATCTGCACATGCAAATTATGTTGTACAATATCTAATGGGAGCCATCGGACATTTACTGCCCCTGCATACTCACTAAACATATATAGGTTCTCTTATGTTGTTTCCTCTGTTTTTGCACTACATGCCATCAATTTTCTTCCACTTTCTCATATTATGTTTATTATTTTACTTTATATCGACAGATATCCTACAATATATCCAATGGGCAAACAATCAGTAATTTATTGTTTTCATTGTAAATATTTCCTAAATAGTTATCTTGTACAATATCTAATTATCTATACAGTTGGAGGGAACACACATGTAGCAAACACACCAATCTCTTCCGCTTATTTGCTTGTATTTACTTACTGTTGTAATATGTGTTATATTTGCTTAAAGAAGTGTAACATGTATGCGTTTTACCATAACATTCTTTAAAATAAGTGTTAATATGTGTTTAATAAACCAAATTGTGTTTGTTATAAAATCTGTCGATTTTCTATTGAAATCCAACATCAAAATGTTTGCACCCACTGCCTCTATACTGAATATATAATTCGATAATACACTGAAACAAACAATTATACTCATATTTATTTTTGCACATATTGTTCCTAGCCACTGCCTATTGAAATGGTGTCAGACTCAAAACGTTAGTGACGTCATATATTTATGGAATCGCCTAAACCCGACATTCTATTGTAATTTAGCTCCTGACCGATTTCAGTCTAAAATAAAAAGATAATTTGTTTGTTTAAGGGACTGATCGAAATATAGTTCACTCTATAGGGTACTGTTGCCACTATTGTAAGATAGCAGTTCTTAATTTGTCAATATATTGAAATTTTGGATTACATTTGTAATTGTTTGATTAGCGTTGTCGTCCATGAACATTGGCCTGTCAGCCAACTCATGATTGTCGAAATGGGGGACTACGCGTGGAGCGAGCACATTGTCACTGTACTTTTGGCCTGTCATATTTCCATCAAGAACGTACAAGTCCAACTTACAGTCAAAGGCAAAACATCCCCAGACAGTTACACCCTCACCTCCAAAAGCAGTTGTGCCCAAAATGTGGTTGTCCTGAAATGAAGTGTTCCGTTGGCGCTAAAGCCTAGCACGATCGTCGATAGAGCGTAACATAAAACGAATTTCATAAGACCAGTATCCATTAGCGATTAGTCTATCCCAAATGCTCATATAACCAGTGAAATCGAGCATGGCGATGAGGTAATGTCAGGTAATGTCAAATGTGGACGTTATATGGGTCGTCGCGCTCGCATTCCCTGATTGTTGAGGCATCTGATTACAGTGCGTGTGCTAATGTGACCCCAAACGCTAAATTACCATGAAGTGCACCAGCTCTACTGAACGGCCGTTACCGCGCCCGTCTGGATATGAGCCGGTCCTCTCTCGGTGTCGTTTTGCGAGGTCTACCTGCAAGTGGAGGTCAGTAACATTCCCCGTTGGACGAAAACGCTGCATCAGTCGTACAATGATGGCATGGTTAACCCTAACGTGGTATGCCACCCTTCTATGGCTAAGACCACCGTTATACATGTCAACAGCTTTCTACACTTCTGGTATGGTTAATTTTCGCCGCACGATACCAAGTCTATAGATAATGATCAATGATTAAAACTCTACATAACACAATATCAGCTTTCGTTCGCAAACACAAATGTTGGGACTTTACGTGGCACTTTACACACCCTGCCATATAAACATAAATACACGTCGATCAATAACCTGTTTTACAGGTAAGTAAGTACATGTATGTGTTCACAGGTAACGAAAACAGAAAACCGATTTAAAATAGGTTCATTATTAAAAAAGATAGTAATAAAACAAGTCAGGTCGTGTTTATCTTTTGTCGGAGTGTATACATAGCAAGCTAATATTGTCTAGTGTCGTCAAAGCCTTTTCCCTGTTATATTAACCAATACTAGATATACCAGTGTATATGGGCCGCCGTAGCTGAGCTGTTATGATTATTTATATTTACTCACTTGAAATCATTGTGCTATCTTCAATTCCCTATCCGAATACTGTCATGTAAGGAAGCCATCCAGCTGGTTTACAGAAGGTTGGAGGTTCCACCGGGAGCTCGTCTGAAATACTGTTCGTAATGAGACTCGGTGTATTCCTTCACCAATAACAGCACGAGCATCGCGGCGGAATAAAACTAGATCTTCAATCCTGATGGCCTACTTTGACAAATGTAGGCAAACCATTTTCAGTAAAATTCTACAGTCGTATGATTATAATTGTGTTTCCAATATAACAAATCTTCAACATGGTACTGAACGGAATTAGCATAACGAATTTTGTGATCGCCATTGTTCTTCGTCGTCAGTCTTCCTCATATTCTATTTTCAAAATACTTCATAATAATTATTGCACTTAAGTTTGTGTCTCTAATCTGAACGTAGAATATATTACTTCTAAACCTATTCATCCACAACGTTCAAAGAGAGGGTAGTAATTTGGACCTCTGGTTATGATCAGAAAAGTCGTTTAACTTTCAGTAAGCATATTATGAATGTGATTTATTACATTAAGTATGGAGAAATATATGTAAAATTAATGGGATTTATTACAGTAAGTATTGAGAAATATATGTAAAATTAATGGAATTTATTACACTAAGTATGGAGAAATAGATGTAAAATCTATGGGATTTATTACAGTAAGTATTGCGAAATAGATGTAAATTCTAATGTTGTATGATTGTAATTTGTTTTCGGAAATAATTAGTTTAGGGTTAAAAGGAATTAGCTTACAAAGTCCTGTAATGGCCATGTTCTAATTATTGCGCTTAAGTTTGAGTCTCTAATCTGGACATGGAATAAATTACTTCTAATACGATTCGTCCATAGTCAAAGGTGAGTGCAGAAACTTAGAGAGGGCAGTAAATTAGATTTCTGTTTATAACAATAAAATGAGTTTAACTTTCCGTTAGCATATAATGAAATGAATGGGATGTATTACCGTAATTATTGAGAAATATGAAACAATGGGCGGTTGTTGTTGGAGTTAGAAGGCATGATCGACAGTAAACTGTTGTAATATCTTCCAATGCAATCGGGATATGCTCGTTCTTGTCGACGTATATCAATACTAGCTTCATCTATCAGCCGCAATATTTAATGAACATACTCCTAATACCAACAATTCTGTTTGTGTAGACACTATAATTATTAATACATCAACATTGAACACACGTGATGTGCTGAGGTAAGTGGGCATTTCCGATTACTTACAGTGTATATAATAATCACATATTGTATGTGACCAGCCAATAATATGACAGGAAATATGGCAAGTGCGAACTATTTGCAAACTTGAATGGTTAAGGTCATTGGCTACACGTCACGTGTCACTCACCAGCAAGTAATATGACAGGAAATATGGCAAATGCTAACTATTTGCAAACTTGAGTGGTTACGGACATTGGCTACACATCACGTGTCACTCACCGCTGTTCGAATCCCAAATGGAAGCTCAACCTAATTCGTTTAATTTGAAATAAAATTAACCACCAGCTAGTTAAATAATGGTTACCGATAAACTACTAGCTGGCAAACAAGCATAGGATTCGGGAAGCACTGATGTTCATAAAAAGAGGTGTCTCATAAGTCAGAAATGGCTGGCCCATTAAATAGGGGTGTACTATAATAAACAAACACTTTACTTTTTATACACACAGATGATGTGTTCACGTCAGGTAGTTATGTAATATATTGGGTTACATACATATCTATTCCATATCGTGCATTTTCTTGTTACAATATTACGTTTAGCTTCTGCTCATTGTGAATATTGCTAAATAATTATTTATATATATGATACACCATACGTGAGTACAGTGATCATCATAATAAACACCGGATCCGATCCATTACATATGTATGAATCACCTGCATACTTATCTCCCTTTTCCTAAATACACCATCTGCACACGTGTAAGTATATTTTATTTCTGATAATATTTTATTGTGGTATGTACAGTATATATCTGTCAACACCTAAACCCTTAGCTTTCATGAACTATGTCATGGTGAAATGTGGATATACCACAACATATTCTCATAAATATTCGAATAAGGCGAATGTTTTCATGAAACCAGTTATCTAAAAATAGTTAGGAGTAATTGCGACATGTGAACATATTGGTACATCTCAGCAATAGTGTTTTAATAAATATTCAGATTCTTAATTATTAAATGTTGTTATTATTTTGCAAGAATGTTTGGAATTTCTGATTTGTGTGTTAGCAGTTGCCTATTTCAAATGTGGTGGTGGTTGTGTATGTATGTATGTTCAATTAATTTCAAAACCCCTTGAGGGGACCTAGACATGTCTTCCTGGGTAGGCTTAGCCGACCTAAGTGGTTAACCAGTACTAAGCAATGTGTGTGAGGTGCCTTGCTCAATGACACTACATACTTGGCCTGACCGAGTACCAAACCCGGGACCTTTCGATTCCAAATCCGACGCTCTACCACTGGACCATGGACGCCACGTGGTGGTTGTGGTTTATTCGATATGAGATTAATATCCCAATTGTTGAACCCGATTAATATCGTTTTTGTTTTGTTTTTTAAACTTTATTTATTTTACAACGATTGCGAAGCAAGTTTTAACAACTTATATTAATCACTCCCATTAGCCCATATGAAAACGTATATGTGGTCATTCATGTGGGAGGAAACCGGAGAAAACACTCCCCTCCGAGCTGACGAGCATCGTACCATCTCATATACTTCCCGATTCGACGATCGAACCCGGGACGCTTTGGTGAGAAGCGAGCGCGTTAACCACTGCGCTAATTAATATCGTTGAAAATGTCTTCCTGCCCCAACTGTGACTTATTATGTTATTATAATAAGTGTTTAGAACGGCCAATCATTACTGAAACAAACATTTGTGACTTATACATATTTGATATTTTTTTTTGTCTGCTTACAGGAGATGAAACCTAATGTTTACTGGAACAGGTCTATATTAGTTAATTTGCAATATTTGTATCATAAACAGATTTCTTTTCTTCTAATATTTTCATCAGTAAATCTGTTTGTAATACAGTGTTTAGCCATTCCGAATGTATTGAAGCTGCACATGCGCAATCATACTTGTGATCGGCCACAATCAATAAAGAAGCACATGCTCATACATACTTGTGAACTTCCACATGCGTGTGAACTATGTAACACAGTTTTTAGTCAGTATAGCTATTTAATGCGCCACTTGATTGCTAAATAACAAAGGAAGTATTCCAATGCATGTTGTATTACTGCAGCAAAAGTACACAATCATATAATGTCGAATAAATATGTTGAATCCAAGTAATCGCCTATTTTATGACGCCAGTAGAGGTAATCCTTCACGTGTAAAAGTAGAGTAAAATATTTGTTTATTATAATGTCACCCCTATTTAAAGGGCCAGCCATTCCTGACTTATGAGTCACCTGTGTTGGTGAACATTAGTACTTCTCGAATCATATGCTTGTATACCAGGCGCCACACTGGTAGGCACTATTTAACTAGCTGGTGGCTCGTCGAGGTTCGAACCCGCTTCACTAGACCACGGATACTGTGTATTTAGCATACTAATTGGCGTACATTGTCGGTATAGTACTCAAAGCATCATCAGTCGCCGAGTGGTCGATGTGGTTAGAACTCGCGTTGCATCATGTCCGTTCCCTATCGGGGACAAGTGATATATGATTATTACGGAGAAAGCTGTCAGTCGCTTACTGCGGTTGGAGAGTACGTATTCTTGCCCAGGAAATGCGATTGTTCCACTCCCTACCACGGCAGAATGACCTCCAAACAATGACCAGAACATTATTGATGGGAATAGAAGTATAAATAATACTATCTGACGGTACGGTACGGAGAATAGACCCGGAAGAGTTGGATACATATCTACACTAAAATATGATGACTTATATCCCTTAGTAAAAATACGCCATTTGTACTCAACAAAAATGGACAATGGGACAATTTTGGTAATTATAATAATAGTCACGCAAATGCATTAATGCGGTGGCGACATTGAAGAACATTATATGGTTAGTTAAGGTAATTATTTGTTTGTATATCTCCATTGCCATACCTTCTACTGGTGATTTAACGGCTGAATTGGAGCATGGCTGAATCGGACAATGGCTGATTCGGACCATGGCTTATTCGGACCACTTACACATTTGATAGTTCTTATAAATGTATGCAGTTTTAAACCACTCTGGATATTTGAACTTTGAGTTCTGCATAAATACCTAAAATTAGCTAAGTCGAACGATATGCATGTGTGACCCAATTAGTAATTTGCTAGTCACTGACTTGGTTACCTCAGTCTACACTAAGCATCAGGTAGATTTCAGTAAAACTTCAGTAAAACTTTCCACAATGTCAATCACGAGAAACTACTACTGAAAATGCATCACTATGTAGTCAGAGGTCAAACATTAAGGTGTGTTTACTATCTAGCTAGTTTTCTAGATAATAGACTCCAGTCAATTGTCCTTAATGGTATTAGTTCAGTTGCCACTCCTGTGTTGTTTGACGCACAACATGTCTACATCTCAGCGAGGGGTTTGACATTTGAGGAAGATAGACCAGATCAGTGTCTGGTCATAGGCATCGGAGCAGGGGCCACGATCGCTGCCCCAATAGTTTAGCTAGGCAGGCGGACGTTTTTATTTTATTCTTGGGGAAGTTATGTCCGCGACCCCAATATGTTGGCAAGCCGGGTGTATGCAAGTGACGGCTATGTAGATCCAATGTGGGTTGCTACGCACTTACACAGGGTGGGTAACATGTAACGGGTACCCGTTTATAGAACATACAGTATTATATGCTTGTAAAGTAAGGTGTTTGCTGTTATTGCAGTAGTACATGTGGTCGTTAAACCTCTCCCAATTAGTTACGCAAGCTCACCTGTTGCATAATGTGAATTTAGAAAGTTGTGTGTTCTTATTGCAGTAGTACACGTGGTCGTTAAACCTATCCCAATTAGTTACGCAAGCTCACCTGTTGCATGCTGTTAATTTAGAAAGGTATTTGCTGTTATTGCAGTAGTACACGTGGTCGTTAAACCTCTCCCAATTAGTTACGCTAGCTCACCTGTTGCATGCTGTTAATTTAGAAAGGTGTTTGCTGTTATTGCAGTAGTACACGTGGTCGTTAAACCTCTCCCCATTAGTTACGCAAGCTCACCTGTTGCATAATGTATAATATATGATTATTATGGAAACACACAATATACAGTAACTGTAAGCACATTGTAAATAACTGATGAACGTGGATAACTTCAGGGTTGTGTTTATGTTATCACTATAATTCTTATGATCGATAACAAATAAATATAAATAATTACATTCCCTTTTCTTACAGGAGAGTGTTTATTGGACGTAATGGAAAACACAAAACGGCGACGCATACACTATTCTACCAATGAATAATGGCTGATTTATACGATATGAGCTGAATATCCCAATCGTTGAACATGACTAATAATGGTGATGGTGATGTTGATGATGTTAGTTCGACCGAATAATGACTTTATATAATAAGCTGTTGGAATGGCCAATAACTAATTGAAACGTGCATTTGTGGCATGTAAATGTTTACTTACCGGAGATGAAACCTGATGTTTATAGGTACAGATCTCGATGATTTCTCTTGTTTAATTAAGAAAGTATATGGTCGTTCTATTAAAGCTGTGAGCTCTATGTTAGACGGATGTTAAGCTGTGTAAGGAGGACTGACCTACTTTGTCAATTCATATGCATAAATAGCAGAGAACACATTTATTAAGGATTCTCAAAATGTCTAGGAATATAAAGCAGGACATAACCAATCATACCGGAGAAAAGTCATGCACGTGCATTCCGTAGAACCGACACATGAGTGTGAACTATGTAATAAGGTATTCAGTCATTCTAGCAATGTAAAGAAGCATATGCTCATACATACCGGGGAACGACCACACGAGTGTGAAATATGTAATAAAACATTTAGCCAGTCAGGTAGTTTGAAGGTGCACATGCTCATACATACCGGAGAACGGCCACATAAGTGTGAACTATGTAATAAGGTATTTAGTCAATCTAGCAATTTAAAGCAGCATATGCTCATACATACCGGGGAACGACCACACGAGTGTGAACTATGTAATAAAACATTTAGCCAGTCAGGTAGTTTGAAGGTGCACATGCTCATACATACCGGAGAACGGCCACATAAGTGTGAACTATGTAATAAGGTATTCGGTCATTCTAGCAATCTAAAGCAGCATATGCTCATACATACCGGGGAACGACCACACCAGTGTGAAATATGTAATAAAACATTTAGCCACTCAGGTAGTTTGAAGGTGCACATGCTCATACACACCGGAGAACAGCCACATAAGTGTGAACTATGTAATAAGGTATTCAGTCATTCTAGCAATGTAAAGCAACATATGCTCATACATACCGGGGAACGACCACACGAGTGTGAAATATGTAATAAAACATTTAGCCAGTCAGGTAGTTTGAAGGTGCATATGCTCATACATACCAGAGAACGGCCACATAAGTGTGAACTATGTAATAAGGTATTTAGTCAATCTAGCAGTTTAAAGCAGCATATGCTCATACATACCGGGGAACGACCACATGAGTGTGAAATATGTAATAAGGCGTTTAATAAATCTAGCAATCTAAAGAAGCATATACTAATACATTCCGGGAAAAAGACCACATGAATTTGAAATATGTAAGAAGACTTTCTGTCATTCTCTAGCTATAAAGCGACATATGCTCATACATACTGGACATCGGCCACATGAGTATGAACTGTGTAAAGGACACCCTGAATGAGGAATATGTATATAGGAAGACATTTCGTCCCGCCTAGCGATAAAGAAGCCAATGTTCATACAATCTGAAGAACGATTA
The DNA here is from genome assembly GCA_014843695.1 of Archivesica marissinica. Classification (NCBI taxonomy): domain Eukaryota; kingdom Metazoa; phylum Mollusca; class Bivalvia; order Venerida; family Vesicomyidae; genus Archivesica; species Archivesica marissinica. The sequence continues at coordinate 47,606,567 of CM026388.1, read as the reverse complement.
CATGAGTGCGAATTATATAATAAGTAGGTGTAAAAGAGCGCATGCTCACATATTCAGACCACTACAATGTGTGTTGAAGAAGGACATGTATAACATCCGAATAGCTACCCCTAGTGTGCTAAATATGTAAGACATCTATCAGTGGATCTGACAGATTGATACAGTGTGAAATGTTTACAAACGCGTATACTGTAAAATACTATAATTTCACGAACACTTTATTCTCTATTTTTTGCGCTATTTTTTGAGATCGACAGGTGTGTTCAGACATTCCTTTACATCTCGTGTGTGATATCTTCCACTGGATTAACATGTATTAGTGGCTATTCCTTGTGTACTTCTGTTTTGATAATCTTATCGACATTTGGTTCCCACGTTCTCATGCTATCCACGCTGGACTGGGATACATTGCAGCACGATACTTCTAGTAGTGCTAACTATTGCATCCTCCTGGCTGATAGACGTAGTTTGTGCTTCAGTGCTTCAATAGCTGATACATCGGTGATTAATACTACATGTGGACCATCTTATGCCGAGTCTTGAACTATGTAAGCGGTTTCGATGAATTAGCTACAGTGTATTTTGTGTAGTGTTCTCATGTAACAGCACTTGATGTTTTAGTAGGTTAGTTTAAACAATATTTTATTTAAGAATGTTACATAACATAGGAGTAGTTGCAACAGCACAGGTAGGATTGGGAAAAACGTTACATAATAACTTAATCGAATTGCTTTCTTTCAATACATCTGATGTCGAGTCTTGAACTAAGTAAGAGGTTTGCATGAATACCCAATTATTGTGTGCAGTGTTCTCATGTAACATCACTTTATGTTTCGGTATGTTAGTTGGGATACTGGATCGGAATTGCAGCCTTAATTGCATCGGTAGCTGACCCGTGTGTGCACGTGATAGTTGCAATGATGTTCTTGTACATTGTTTTAAATTATTCTATTACACAGTATCTATACAGTTAGAAAGAACAAATATGTAGCAATCACACCCATCTCTTCTACTTATTGCTAGTGTTTATTGTTGTAATATGGGCTGTAGTTGATTACAACCACTCGCTGTCGACAACAACTCGCTGTCAACAACCACTCACTGTCGACAACCACTCGCTGTCAACAACCAATCGCTGTCGACAACCACTCGCTGTCAACAACCACTCGCTGTCGACAACCACTCGCTGTCGACAACCACTCGCTGTCAACAACCACTCACTGTCGACAACCACTCGTTGTCGACAACCACTCGCTGTCAACAACCAATCGCTGTCGACAACCACTCGCTGTCAACAACCACTCGCTGTCGACAACCACTCGCTGTCGACAACCACTCGCTGTCGACAACCACTCGCTGTCAACAACCAATCGCTGTCGACAACCACTCGCTGTCAACAACCACTCGCTGTCGACAACCACTCGCTGTCGACAACCACTCGCTGTCAACAATCACTCACTGTCAACAACCACTCGCTGTTGACAACCACTCGCTGTCGACAACCACTCGCTGTCGACAACCACTCGCTGTCGACAACCACTCGCTGTCAACAACCACATGTTGGGATAATAATATACCTTCAACATGATAAGCACAGTCATACAAAACGTATCCTAGCAACAATTGCACGTGCCGTTTTTTGTACATTACACTAATCATGTTGGCGATAGTTAATGTACGTATACACTGTATAATTTATGTGTAATCACTTAAATAAATGGCTTATAACATATTTTCTCTCTTATTGGTTCATTATACACACGTGAGTCGGCGGCTGTACCCAGAGTGAAACCTAGGGGTTGGTACAACGTTACAGTCTCTATATACAGGGGTAGTATTGCACTATCACTTCACATGATTATTAAATTTCTGCCCCTGTATACTCCCTAAAAGTAGGTAGGTACTATTAAGTATTTTCCTCTGTTTTTATCTTTGTTCCCTTTGCACAACATGCTAGCAATTTTATTGCACTATCACTTCATATGATTATTAAATTACTATATCTCGATATATGTCCTACAGTATATACAATGGGTTTTTATTTGTAACACAATGCTATCAGTTAATTAAAAGGATTTTGATAAATCACAATTATCATACCGCAACATCTGTTAGGGAACAACCGTAAAACAAAGGATTCTAACCGAAAGGACCTATTCAAATTTTGGAATAAATCCGCCTTTATCTACCAAGGGAGGTAATAGAAAATTAGAGATGTCTTTCATTGTAACCCGGATAAGGCTAGAGGTCACCTTAATGTATTGTTGGTAGAACAATGTACAGGTGAGCGTATGTGTAACCGGATACGGCTTGAACATTAAAGCAACATATGCTCAAACATACCGGACAACAACCGCATGAGTGTAACATATGTAATAAGGCTTTCAGTCAGCCTGGCCATTTAAAGCAGCATATGCTCATACATACCGTAGAACGACCACACGAGTGTGAAATATGTAATAAAGCGTTCAGTCAATCTGGAACTTTAAAGCAACATATGCTCATACATACTGGAGAACGGCCACATATGTGTGAACTATGCAATAAGGCTTTCATTCATTGTAGCATTCTAAAGCAGCATATGCTCATACATACCGGAGAACGACCATATGCATGTGGAATGTGCATTAAGACTTTTAGAAATTCTGGAAATTTAAAGCAGCATATGCTCATACATACTGGAGAACGACCACATCAGTGTGGAATATGTAATAAGGCTTTCAGTCATTCTAGCCATTTAAAGCAACATATGTTCATACATACTGGAGAATGACCACATACTTGTGCAATATGTAATAAGTCGTCCCGTCTTTCTGATAATTTAAAGAAGCATATGTTCATACATACCGGGCAACGACCATATGAGTATGAAATATGTAATAAGGCTTTTATTCAGTCAGGCCATTTAAAGCGGCCACATGCACATACATACTTAAGAATAACCGCATTAATGTGAAATATGCAATAAAGCGTTTACCTAGTCCTCTAATTTGAAGCAGCCCCTGTACATTCATACCGGAGAACGGCGACACGAGTGTGGAATATGTAATACGGCTTTAAACGTTCACATGCGCATATATACTGGAGAAATGCCACACGAGTGTGATACATGTATGTAATACAACTTTTAGCCATTTTGGCAGTTTGAAGCTGCACTTGCTCAGCTATAACAGAGAACGGTTATATAAGTGAAATGTAATTTGATTTACAGGCAGTCTAGAATTTTAATGGAATTCATGCACTTTCATATTGGAGAACGGTCAAATGAATGAGTAATACGTATCTATGAAGATGTTCCTTCAGCCCAGCGAATTAAAGAAGCACATTCACATACTTTCCGCAGAACGTCTACATGAATGTTCATGTATGTCAGATATTTGACTAGTGTATAAATGTGAAGAGAAACATATATGGAATTCCGTAAGCTAAATATAGCGTGCATAACATTCCAACTGCTAAATATCTAAGACGGCAATGAGTTGATCTGGCAGTTTCAAACAGCACACGAGTGTGAACTGTGTACACGCACGTATAGACTTTAACAGATGGACGCTCTCATGCTTTCTTTGCTTTTGAAATGAGTTTGCTGCAGTAAATGTATGTTTATTTAGTCTTTATTTCAGTCTCGTATATACATCATATTTTCAACACAATGTGTCATACATATAAACAAATATAAGAACAGTATCTCAACACTTGTTTTTTGACATAATTATTTCAGTGCGAATTGGATTCAATGTTAAACTATCTTTATTTATTTTAACGAAACATAACAATCATAACAACATGGAGCCATAACAGTTGAATTAATGTAATATATAATGTAAATTTACTATATGCCAACAAAGGATTCCAACTGAAATGACCGCTATACATTTAGGGATACATCGGACTTTATCTGCCAATGCTTTCATTGTAAATATTTCCCAAATAGTTATGTTGTACAATATCTAATGAGAGCCATCGGTCAGTTACTGCCCCATGCATACTCTTTAAACATATGTAGGTCCTCTTAAGTTGTTTCCTCTGTTTTTATCGTTGTTTCCTTTGCACTACATGCCATCAATTGTCTTCCACTTTCTCATATTATGTGTTTATTATGTTACTATATCTGGACAGATATCCTACAGTATATCCAATGGGTAAACAATCTGTAATTTATTGTCTTCATTGTAAATATTTGCAAAATAGTTCTGTTGTACACTATCTAATTATCTATACAGTTGGAAGGAACACACATGTAGCAAAGGCACCAATATGTTCCGCTTATTTGCTTGTATTTACTTACTGTTGTAACATGTGCTATATTTGCTTACAGAAGTGTAGCATGTATACGTTTTACCATAACATTCTTTAAAATAATTGTTAATATATGTTTAATAAACCAAATTGTGTTTGTTATAAAATCTGTCGATTTTCTATTGAAATCCAACATTGGCTACACTACACGTGTCATTCACCAGCCAGTAATATGACAGGAAATGTTGCAAGTGCTAACTATTTGTAAACTTGAATGGTTACGGTCATTGGCTACATATCACGTGTCACTCACCAGCCAGTAATATGACAGGAAATATGGCAAGTGCTAACTATTTGCAAACTTGAGTGGTTACGGTCATTGGCTACACATCACGTGTCACTCACCAGCCAGTAATATGACAGGAAATATGGCAAGTGCTAACTATTTGTAAACTTGAGTTGTTGCCGTCATTGGCTACACGTCACGTGTCACTCACCAGCCAGTAATATGATAGGCAATATGGCAAGTGCTAACTATTTGCAAACTTGAGTGGTTGCCGTCATTGGCTACACGTCACTCACTAGCCAGTAATATGACAGGAAATATGGCAAGTGCTAACTATTTGCAAGCTTGAGTTGTTGCCGTCATTAGCTACACGTCACGTGTCACTCACCAGCCAGTAATATGACAGGAAATATGGCAAGTGCTATTTACAAACGTGAGTGTTTACGGTCATTGGCTACACACCACGTGTCACTCACCAGCCAGTAATATGACAGGAACTATGGCAAGTGCTAACTATTTGTAAACTTGAGTTGTTGCGGTCATTGGCTACACATCACGTGTCACTC
>CM026388.1:47553023-47600476 GCA_014843695.1 Archivesica marissinica | reverse complement strand
TAATTACCCAACTAACTATCCAATGTTCTTCAAAGTCGTCACTGCATAAATGCATTTGAGGAATAGTATAATTACCTATTAATAAATTGTCCCATTGGCCATTTTTATTGAGTACAAACGGCGTATTTTTACTAAGGGATATAAGTGATCATATTATAGTGTAAATATGTATCCAACTCTTCCGGGTCTATTCTCCGTACCGTACCGTCCAAATAGTATTCTTTATTATTCACACTGAACATCCGATAATGTACTAGGATATCTTTGCACGGACAATTCAATTAACTAATATTATACGGCTTGCTGTGGTTGGTGAAGACACAAATACCTACTGGTCAACTGTTATGTTAATATACTGATAATGCAGGAATCGCAGGTACGAGCATACGTCTGACCCTAATACAATTAACAGTCTTTCAGATGGACTTTAAAAAGAGTTCTCGTGGCTTGCAATGTACAAACAACGTGCATAGAGCAATGTACAATCAACGTGCATAGAGCAATGTACAATCAACGTGCATAGAGCAATGTACAATCAACGTGCATAGAGCAATGTACAATCAACGTGCATAGAGCAATGTACAATCAACGTGCATAGAGCAATGTACAATCAACGTGCATAGAGCAATGTACAATCAACGTGCATAGAGCAATGTACAATCAACGTGCTTAGAGCAATGTACAAACAACGTGCATAGAGCAATGTACAATCAACGTGCATAGAGCAATGTACAATCAACGTGCATAGAGCAATGTACAATCAACGTGCTTAGAGCAATGTACAAACAACGTGCTTAGAGCAATGTACAATCAACGTGCATAGAGCAATGTACAATCAACGTGCTTAGAACAATGTACAATCAACGTGCTTAGAGCAATGTACAATCAACGTGCTTAGAGCAATGTACAATCAACGTGCATATAGCAATGTACAATCAACGTGCATAGAGCAATGTACAATCAACGTGCATAGAGCAATGTACAATCAACGTGCATAGAGCAATGTACAATCAACGTGCTTAGAGCAATGCACAATCAACGTGCATAGAGCAATGTACAATCAACGTGCATAGAGCAATGTACAATCAACGTGCATATAGCAATGTACAATCAACGTGCATATAGCAATGTACAATCAACGTGCATATAGCAATGTACAATCAACGTGCATATAGCAATGTACAATCAACGTGCATAGAGCAATGTGCAATCAACGTGCATAGAGCAATGTACAATCAACGTGCATAGAGCAATGTACAATCAACGTGCTTAGAGCATTGTACAAACAACGTGCTTAGAGCAATGTACAATCAACGTGCATAGAGCAATGTACATTCAACGTGCTTAGAGCAATGTACAATCAACGTGCTTAGAGCAATATACAAACAACGTGCATAGAGCAATGTACAATCAACGTGCATAGAGCAATGTACAATCAACGTGCTTATAGCAATGTACAATCAACGTGCTTAGAGCAATGTACAATCAACGTGCTTAGAGCAATGTACAATCAACGTGCTTAGAGCAATGTACAATCAACGTGCTTAGAGCAATGTACAATCAACGTGCTTAGAGCAATGTACAATCAACGTGCATAGAGCAATGTACATTCAACGTGCATATAGCAATGTACAATCAACGTGCTTAGAGCAATGTACAAACAACGTGCATATAGCAATGTACAATCAACGTGCATAGAGCAATGTACATTCAACGTGCATAGAGCAATGTACAATCAACGTGCTTAGAGCAATGTACAATCAACGTGCATAGAGCAATGTACAATCAACGTGCTTAGAGCAATGTACAATCAACGTGCTTAGAGCAATGTACAATCAACGTGCATAGAGCAATGTACAATCAACGTGCATATATCAATGTACAATCAACGTGCATAGAGCAATGTACAATCAACGTGCATATAGCAATGTACAATCAACGTGCATAGAGCAATGTACAATCAACGTGCTTAGAGCAATGTACAATCAACGTGCATATAGCAATGTACAATCAACGTGCATAGAGCAATGTACAATCAACGTGCATAGAGCAATGTACAATCAACGTGCTTAGAGCAATGTACAATCAACATGCATAGAGCAATGTACAAACAACGTGCATAGAGTAATGTACAATCAACGTGCATATAGCAATGTACAATCAACGTGCATAGAGCAATGTACAATCAACGTGCATAGAGCAATGTACAATCAACGTGCTTAGAGCAATGTACAAGCAACGTGCTTAGAGCAATGTACAAGCAACGTGCTTAGAGCAATGTACAATCAACGTGCTTAGAGCAATGTACAATCAACGTGCATAGAGCAATGTACAATCAACGTGCTTAGCGCAATGTACAATCAACGTGCATAGAGCAATGTACAATCAACGTGCTTAGAGCAATGTACAAACAACATGCATAGAGCAATGTACATTCAACGTGCATAGAGCAATGTACAATCAACGTGCTTAGAGCAATGTACATTCAACGTGCTTAGAGCAATGTACAATCAACGTGCTTAGAGCAATGTACATTCAACGTGCTTAGAGCAATGTACATTCAACGTGCTTAGAGCAATATACAATCAACGTGCTTAGAGCAATATACAATCAACGTGCATATAGCAATATACAATCAACGTGCTTAGAGCAATGTACAATCAACGTGCTTAGAGCAATATACAATCAACGTGCTTAGAGCAATGTACAAACAACGTGCATATAGCAATATACAAACAACGTGCATAGAGCAATGTACAATCAACGTGCTTAGAGCAATATACAAACAACGTGCTTAGAGCAATATACAAACAACGTGCATAGAGCAATGTACAATCAACGTGCTTAGAGCAATGTACAATCAAGGTGCATAGAGCAATGTACAATCAACATGCATAGAGCAATGTACATTCAACGTGCTTAGAGCAATGTACAATCAACGTGCTTAGAGCAATGTACAATCAACGTGCTTAGAGCAATGTACAATCAACGTGCATATAGCAATGTACAATCAACGTGCTTAGAGCAATGTACAAACAACGTGCTTAGAGCAATGTACAATCAACGTGCATAGAGCAATGTACAATCAACGTGCTTAGAGCAATGTACAATCAACGTGCTTAGAGCAATGTACAATCAACGTGCTTAGAGCAATGTACAATCAACGTGCTTAGAGCAATGTACAATCAACGTGCTTAGAGCAATGTACATTCAACGTGCTAGAGCAATGTACAAACGTGCATAGAGCAATGTACAATCAACGTGCATAGAGCAATGTACAATCAACGTGCTTAGAGCAATGTACAATCAACGTGCTTAGAGCAATGTACAATCAACGTGCTTAGAGCAATGTACAATCAACGTGCTTAGAGCAATGTACAATCAACGTGCTTAGAGCAATGTACAATCAACGTGCTTAGAGCAATGTACAATCAACGTGCTTAGAGCAATGTACAATCAACGTGCTTAGAGCAATGTACAATCAACGTGCTTAGAGCAATGTACAATCAACATGCATAGAGCAATGTACAATCAACGTGCTTAGAGCAATGTACAATCAACGTGCATAGAGCAATGTACAATCAACGTGCTTAGAGCAATGTACAATCAACGTGCATAGAGCAATGTACAATCAACGTGCTTAGAGCAATGTACAATCAACGTGCATAGAGCAATGTACAATCAACGTGCTTAGAGCAATGTACAATCAACGTGCTTAGAGCAATTACAATCAACGTGCTTAGAGCAATGTACAATCAACGTGCTTAGAGCAATGTACAATCAACGTGCATAGAGCAATGTACAATCAACGTGCATAGAGCAATGTACAATCAACGTGCTTAGAGCAATGTACAATCAACGTGCTTAGAGCAATGTACAATCAACGTGCTTAGAGCAATGTACAATCAACATGCATAGAGCAATGTACAATCAACATGCATAGAGCAATGTACAATCAACGTGCTTAGAGCAATGTACAATCAACGTGCATAGAGCAATGTACAATCAACGTGCTTAGAGCAATGTACAATCAACGTGCATAGAGCAATGTACAATCAACGTGCTTAGAGCAATGTACAATCAACGTGCTTAGAGCAATGTACAATCAACGTGCTTAGAGCAATGTACAATCAACGTGCTTAGAGCAATATACAATCAACGTGCTTAGAGCAATGTACAATCAACGTGCTTAGAGCAATGTACAATCAACGTGCTTAGAGCAATATACAAGCAACGTGCTTAGAGCAATGTACAATCAACGTGCTTAGAGCAATGTACAATCAACATGCATAGAGCAATGTACAAGCAACGTGCTTAGAGCAATGTACAATCAACATGCATAGAGCAATTTACAAGCAACGTGCTTAGAGCAATGTACAATCAACATGCATAGAGCAATGTACAAGCAACGTGCTTAGAGCAATGTACAATCAACATGCATAGAGCAATGTACAAGCAACGTGCTTAGAGCAATGTATAATTATGTTATATTTCGGGTTTTACGCCTGCATCAGCACCATTTTGGGCTATATCGCCGGCAGGCAGTTTACCTAGCAACACCATTCCTGGTCAGGCTCCAGTGGTTAACCAGCACTTGGGTACACCAACCTCCGTAAGAAACTGCCAACTTTTTCATATAAATGAGACACGGTCTGAGCGGGGCTCGAACTCGTGACCATCAGTGATGATAGGTTACAGTGATATACAAGTCAGCGACCTTAACCTCTCGACCACGGATGCGGGCAATGTACAAACAACGTGCATAGAGCAATGTACAAACAACGTGCTTAGAGCAATGTACAATCAACGTGCTTAGAGCAATGTACAATCAACGTGCTTAGAGCAATGTACAATCAACGTGCTTAGAGCAATGTACAATCAACGTGCTTAGAGCAATGTACAATCAACGTGCTTAGAGCAATGTACAATCAACGTGCTTAGAGCAATGTACAATCAACGTGCTTAGAGCAATGTACAATCAACGTGCTTAGAGCAATGTACAATCAACGTGCTTAGAGCAATGTACAATCAACATGCATAGAGCAATGTACAATCAACGTGCTTAGAGCAATGTACAATCAACGTGCATAGAGCAATGTACAATCAACGTGCATAGAGCAATGTACAATCAACGTGCTTAGAGCAATGTACAATCAACGTGCTTAGAGCAATATACAATCAACGTGCTTAGAGCAATGTACAATCAACGTGCTTAGAGCAATGTACAATCAACGTGCTTAGAGCAATGTACAATCAACGTGCTTAGAGCAATGTACAATCAACGTGCTTAGAGCAATGTACAATCAACGTGCTTAGAGCAATGTACAATCAACATGCATAGAGCAATGTACAATCAACGTGCTTAGAGCAATGTACAATCAACGTGCATAGAGCAATGTACAATCAACATGCTTAGAGCAATGTACAATCAACGTGCTTAGAGCAATGTACAATCAACGTGCTTAGAGCAATGTACAATCAACGTGCTTAGAGCAATATACAATCAACGTGCTTAGAGCAATGTACAATCAACGTGCTTAGAGCAATGTACAATCAACGTGCATAGAGCAATGTACAATCAACGTGCATAGAGCAATGTACAATCAACGTGCTTAGAGCAATGTACAATCAACATGCATAGAGCAATGTACAAGCAACGTGCTTAGAGCAATGTACAATCAACATGCATAGAGCAATGTACAATCAACGTGCTTAGAGCAATGTACAATCAACATGCATAGAGCAATGTACAATCAACATGCATAGAGCAATGTACAATCAACGTGCATAGAGCAATGTACAATCAACATGCATAGAGCAATGTACAATCAACGTGCTTAGAGCAATGTACAATCAACATGCATAGAGCAATGTACAATCAACGTGCTTAGAGCAATGTACAATCAACATGCATAGAGCAATGTACAAGCAACGTGCTTAGAGCAATGTACAATCAACATGCATAGAGCAATGTACAAGCAACGTGCTTAGAGCAATGTACAATCAACGTGCTTAGAGCAATGTACAAGCAACGTGCTTAGAGCAATGTACAATCAACGTGCTTAGAGCAATGTACAATCAACGTGCTTAGAGCAATGTACAATCAACGTGCTTAGAGCAATGTACAATCAACGTGCTTAGAGCAATGTACAATCAACATGCATAGAGCAATGTACAAGCAACGTGCTTAGAGCAATGTACAATCAACATGCATAGAGCAATGTACAAGCAACGTGCTTAGAGCAATGTACAATCAACATGCATAGAGCAATGTACAAGCAACGTGCTTAGAGCAATGTACAATCAACATGCATAGAGCAATGTACAAGCAACGTGCTTAGAGCAATGTACAATCAACGTGCTTAGAGCAATATACAATCAACGTGCTTAGAGCAATGTACAATCAACGTGCTTAGAGCAATATACAATCAACGTGCTTAGATCAATGTACAATCAACGTGCTTAGAGCAATATACAATCAACGTGCTAGAGCAATATGCAATCAACGTGCTTAGAGCAATGTACAATCAACGTGCTTAGAGCAATGTACAATCAACATGCATAGAGCAATGTACAATCAACATGCATAGAGCAATGTACAATCAACGTGCTTAGAGCAATGTACAATCAACATGCATAGAGCAATGTACAATCAACGTGCTTAGAGCAATGTACAATCAACGTGCATAGAGCAATGTACAATCAACGTGCTTAGAGCAATGTACAATCAACGTGCTTAGAGCAATGTACAATCAACGTGCTTAGAGCAATGTACAATCAACGTGCTTAGAGCAATGTACAATCAACGTGCTTAGAGCAATGTACAATCAACGTGCATAGAGCAATGTACAATCAACGTGCTTAGAGCAATGTACAATCAACATGCATAGAGCAATGTACAATCAACGTGCTTAGAGCAATGTACAATCAACATGCATAGAGCAATGTACAATCAACATGCATAGAGCAATGTACAATCAACATGCATAGAGCAATGTACAATCAACATGCATAGAGCAATGTACAATCAACATGCATAGAGCAATGTACATTCAACGTGCTTAGAGCAATGTACATTCAACGTGCTTAGAGCAATGTACATTCAACGCGCTTAGAGCAATGTACAATCAACATGCATAGAGCAATGTACAATCAACGTGCTTAGAGCAATGTACAAGCAACATGCATAGAGCAATGTACAATCAACATGCTTAGAGCAATGTACAATCAACATGCATAGAGCAATGTACAATCAACATGCATAGAGCAATGTACAATCAACATGCATAGAGCAATGTACAATCAACATGCATAGAGCAATGTACAATCAACATGCATAGAGCAATGTACATTCAACGTGCTTAGAGCAATGTACATTCAACGTGCTTAGAGCAATGTACATTCAACGCGCTTAGAGCAATGTACAATCAACATGCATAGAGCAATGTACAATCAACGTGCTTAGAGCAATGTACAAGCAACATGCATAGAGCAATGTACAATCAACATGCTTAGAGCAATGTACAATCAACATGCATAGAGCAATGTACAATCAACATGCATAGAGCAATGTACAATCAACATGCATAGAGCAATGTACAATCAACATGCATAGAGCAATGTACAATCAACATGCTTAGAGCAATGTACAATCAACATGCATAGAGCAATGTACAAGCAACATGCATAGAGCAATGTACAATCAACATGCATAGAGCAATGTACAATCAACGTGCTTAGAGCAATGTACAATCAACGTGCTTAGAGCAATGTACAATCAACGTGCTTAGAGCAATGTACAATCAACATGCATAGAGCAATGTACAATCAACGTGCTTAGAGCAATGTACAATCAACATGCATAGAGCAATGTACAAGCAACGTGCTTAGAGCAATGTACAATCAACATGCATAGAGCAATGTACAAGCAACGTGCTTAGAGCAATGTACAATCAACATGCATAGAGCAATGTACAAGCAACGTGCTTAGAGCAATGTATAATTATGTTATATTTCGGGTTTTACGCCTGCACCAGCACCATTTTGGGCTATATCGCCGGCAGGCAGTTTACCTAGCAACACCTTTCCTGGTCAGGCTCCAGTGGTTAACCAGCACTTGGGTACACCAACCTCCGTAAGAAACTGCCAACTTTTTCATATAAATGAGACACGGTCTGAGCGGGGCTCGAACTCGTGACCATCAGTGATGATAGGTTACAGTGATATACAAGTCAGCGACCTTAACCTCTCGACCACGGATGCGGGCAATGTACAAACAACGTGCATAGAGCAATGTACAAACAACGTGCATAGAGCAATGCACAAACAACGTGCTTAGAGCAATGTACAAGCAGCGTGCTTAGAGCAATGTACAAGCAACGTGCTTAGTGCAATATACAATCAACGTGCATAGCGCAATGTACAAGCAACGTGCATAGAGCAATGTAGAAGCAACTTGCATTGAGCACTGTATAAGCAACGTGCTTAGAGCAGTGAACAAACAATGTGCTTAGAGCAATGTACAAACAATGTGCTTTGAGCAATGTACAAACAACGTCTTTAGAGCAATATACAAACAGCGTGCTTAGAGCAATATATAAACAGCGTACTTAGAGGAGTGAACAATCAGCGATCTATTAGCAGCCACTAGTTCCCATACAGTGAATGTTCTACTAGCCACCCCTATTTCATGCAGGGAATGTATTAGCAGCCACTAGCTCCTATACAGTGGGCGCTAAACTAGCCGCCCCCATTCCATCCAGTGTGCGATCTATTAGCAGCCACTAGTTCCAATACAGTGTGCGATCTATTAGCAGCCCCTAGTTCCCATACAATGTGCGATCTATTAGCAGCCATTAGTACTCATACATTGTGCGATCTATTAGCAGCCACTAGTTCCCATCCAATGTGCGATCTATTAACAGCCACTAGTTCCCATACAGTGTGCGATCTATTAGCCGCCCCCATTCCATACAGTGTGCGATCTATTAGCAGCCCTTAGTTCCCATACAGTGTGCGATCTAGTAGCTGCCACTAGTTCCCATACAGTGTGCGATCTATTAGCAACCACTAGTTCCCATACAATGTGCGATCTATTAGCAGCCACTAGTTCCCATACAGTGTGCGATCTATTAGCAACCCTAGTTCCCATACAGTGTGCGATCTATTAGCAGCCCCTAGTTCCCATACAGTGTGCGATCTATTAGCAGCCACTAGTACTCATACATTGTGCGATCTTTTAGCAGCCACTAGTTCCCATCCAGTGTGCGATCTATTAACAGCCACTAGTTCCCATACAGTGTGCGATCTAGTAACAGCCACTAATTCCCATACAGTGTGCGATCTATTAGCAGCCACTAGTTCCCATACAATGTGCGATATATTAGCAGCCACTAGTTCCCATACAGTGTGCGATCTAGTAGCAGCCACTAGTTCCCATACAGTGTGCGATCTATTAGCAGCCACTAGTTCCCATACAATGTGCGATCTATTAGCAGCCACTAGTTCCCATACAGTGTGCGATCTATTAGCAGCCCCTAGTTCCCATACAGTGTGCGATCTATTAGCAGCCACTAGTTCCCATCCAGTGTGCGATCTATTAACAGCCACTAGTTCCCATACAGTGTGCGATCTATTAGCAGCCCTAGTTCCCATACAGTGTGCGATCTATTAGCAGCACCTAGTTCTCATACATTGTGTGATCTATTAGCAGCCACTAGTTCCCATCCAGTGTGCGATCTATTAACAGTCACTAGTTCCGATACAGTGTGCGATCTATTAGCCGCTCCCAGTCCATACAGTGTGCGATCTATTAGCAGCCATTAGTTCCCATACAGTGTGCGATCTAGTAGCAGCCACTAGTTCCCATACAGTGTGCGATCTATTAGCAGCCATTAGTTCCCATACAGTGTGCGATCTAGTAGCAGCCACTAGTTCCCATACAGTGTGCGATCTATTAGCAGCCACTAGTTCCCATACAATGTGCGATAAATTAGCAGCCACTAGTTCCCATGCAGTGTGCGATCTATTAGCAGCCCTAGTTCCCATACAGTGTGCGATCTTTTAACTGCCCCTAGTTCCCATCCAGTGTGCGATCTACTAGCAGCCCCCATTCCACCCAGTGTGCGATTTATTAGCAGCCCCTAGTTCCCATACAGTGTGCGATCTATTAGCAGCCCCTAGTTCCCATCCAATGTGCGATCTACTAGCCGCCCCTATTCCATATACAGCCGTCGAAACAAACGAGTATGATGGTTCAATTACGGATAATATTTGGATGAATAATTATTGTCAGAAACTAAACTTATGATACTTTTAGAGAGGTCCTCTATTTATCTAAACATAGACGTGTGAGGATTCAGCTCAATAGGTTGCCCTGTCAATAATATTAGATTTCCAATCGCATGTTATGCTGCATTGTTTGTGATCATCTTTTCGTTTTGTTTTTTATTCTGCTGTGGCGGGGAGTGGAACAATCTCATTTCCTATTCAAAAATACGCACTCTCCAACCGCAGTAAGCGACTGACCGCTTTCTCCGATATCATCATTTATCTCTTGGAGCGAACCTGCTGCAATGATATCAGTGATTATTGTTGGCTTGGTCATTCTGCTGTGACAGGGCGTGGAACATTTTCCTGGGCAAGAATATGTACTCTCCAACTTCTCCGTTATAAAATAAGGCGAGTTCTAACGACCGCGTATGATTGATGCTTTGTGTATTATACCGACAGTGTAAGGACACATCCCAGGATGTACGAGGGGGAAATCTTTGCATGGATAAAATAATTACACATTATTGTTGTTGTTGAAGACACATATACCTAGTGGTCAACTAGTGGAGCGGGAGGTCGTCACGGGTTCGAAGCTCGTCATGAATTCGTTCTCATATGGCCGGTCGGTGAGCCACCAACTAGGTAAATAATGGTTACCGATTGCCTACCAGCATGGCGCCTAGTATACAAGCATAGGATTCGGGAGGTACTGATGTTCACAAAAAGATGTGTCTCATAAGTCAGGAATAGGGGTGACACTATAATAAACAAACACTTTACTCTACATTTACACGTGAAGGCTTACCTCTACTAGCGTCATAAAATAAGCGAATACCTTCACAATCTTGGATTAAACATATTTATTCGACATTATATAACATAATTTACCACAAATAATTATATACACAATAAATACAAGTGGATTGAAATAAAAGCTAAAGGTATGAAACATGTTTTAAAAATAATAAGTAAGCCTAACCGTACATCTGTCAATCGAAGAAATTCTTAATATCAGAGTCCAAATAACGTTCAGCAGGTTTGAAAGTCTATAGCTCTTAGCACATTTCAATAAAACATTTTATCACATAACTTTGCTTGAGCGTAATCTTTATATATTTTACAACGACCTCAAAACAAGCTTATATTAATCAGTCATGTTGGTTCTGATGTACGCCTATATATTATGTGGTCGTATTTGTGGGAGGAAACAATAGTCATGTGCTACGAGAATGTGACCTACACAAAGTATGATCAGCCTATATCAGAGTATATAGAGCCGCTGTAAACGTATAAATGTTCAATGATTACAATATATATGCTATAAATCATTCATGTTTAGGTATTTGTGTCTTAAATTAACACAATTGCATTGAATAAAATTAGTTACATCAGATAATTCCTCACGATTATTTGATTCAAACAATTTATTTGAATATATACTTGCTAACAGGACATATTAGAGCAAAGTTTTCAAACATGACTGCCCGGTCAATAATCTTAATGTCCGGTTAATTGCCAAGTTGAACGTTCCATTTTCTTTTTACAATTTCATGTAAAATCCATGGCATGCCTCATGCGGAGTGCCTCTGTAATAATGTCACATGCTTGTATCTTGTATTTAGTTGATACAAGGCAAATCATGTAGGAAGCTGAGCGATTAATTTACATCTAACATGATTTGCATACTACTGTATGTATAATGCATTTTAATATATAATAATATGCCAACATATTCTCTCATTGAAAAATGGTCTTATCAAAGTCCTGTCATGTATATAGTATGCTGGATATTCCAACTGCACGACATTATGTGTATGTATTCACTCATATTTAACTTTGCATTTATAAATATGTGCATTTATATCCATGTTTGTATCATGCAACAATGAGTGTAACAATGATTGTACTTGCACATATATCCATGGTTGTATCATGCAACAATGAGTGTAACAATGATTGTACTTACATGTATATGCATGTTTGTATCATGCAACAATGAGTGTAACAATGATTGTACTTGCATTTATATCCATGTTTGTATCATGCAACAATGAGTGTAACAATGATTGTACTTGTTTTTATATCCATGTTTATATCGTGCAACAATGAGTGTAACAATGATTGTACTTGTGGTTATACGTCTAAATTGTATTTGTAACTGTATAAACTGTGCAACGTCGAATAAAGGAGAACATACATATCTTTTAGACAGAAACCAAATATCACAAACCGTACCTCTATATAACAGAAGAGTCTAAAATATAAGTCATCAAATAGTACATGGATCCGATACGTAGCTACGTTGTTGTTTAATCCTCTTAAAAGTAATTACTCACTTGCATAATCAGCCCTTCATCCGGCTTAACTGATAAAACCAAGGTATTCCGAGTCAGCATATAAGATCATCATAATAATGATCATATCTATTTTTAGATAACTGGTTTCATGAAAACATTCGCTTTATCCGCTTATTTATGATACTATGTTGTGGTATATCCACATTTCACTTTGAACTATAGCATGCAAACTGAGGGTTTACGTGTTGACAAATATATACTGTACATACCATTATAAAATATTATCAGAAATAAAATATACTTACACATGTATGTACCATTAATGTCAAACCCCTTGCGGGGACCTAGACATGTTTTCCTGGGCATGCTTAGCCGACCATAGCGGTTAACCAGTACTAAGCAATGTGTGTGAGGTGCCTTGCTCAATGACACTACATACGTGGCCTGACTGAGTATCGAACCCGGACCGTTCGATTCCAAATCCGACGCTCTACCATTGGACCACGGATGCCACACAATCACGTGTGCAGATGGTGTCATTAGGAAAAGGGAGCTGTAAGTGATTCACACAAATGTAATGGATCGGATCCGGTGTTTATTATGATGGTCACTGTAATCACGTACGGTGTATCATATAATTATATGCATGTATAAATCATTATTTAGCAATATTCATAATGAAGTGAAGCTAAACTTAATCTTGTAACATGAAAATGCACGGTAAGGAATAGATATTTATGTAACCCAATATATTATATAACTACCTGACGTGAGCACATCAAGTGTGTGTATAAAAAGTAAAGTGTTTGTTTATTATAGTACACCCCTATTTAAAGGGCCAGCAATGTGTGACTTATGAGACACCTCTTTTTATGAATATCAGTACCTCCCGAAGCCTATGCTTGTATGACAGGCGCCATGCTGGTAGGAAATCGGTAACCATTATTTAGCTAGCTGAGGAAAACAGACCACGAAGAACAATGGCGATTACAAAATTCGCCATGCTAATTCCGTTTAGTAACGTGTTGCAAAATTTGTTATATTAGAAACAATATTATAATCATGTCATTGTAGGATTTGACTGAAAATGGTTTGCATGCATCAATAAAAAGTATGTCATAGGCATTGAAGAGCTAGTGTTATTCCGCCGCGATTCTCGGGCTGTTATTGATGGAGGAATAACCGCGTCTCATTCCGAGTAGTATTTCAGGCAGGGTCGGGCACCCTGGTGGAACCACCAACCTTCTGCAAGCCAGCTGGGTGACTTCCTCACATGACAGTATTCGGTTAGGGAATTGAACACAAGCACAATGATTACAAGAGAGTTAATATAAACAATATTAACAGCTCAGCTACGGCATCCCACATACACTGGTATATCTATTGTTGGCTTATATATCAGAGACAAGACCTTTACGACAATATACAATATTAGCTTTCTATGCAACTATACACTCCGACACAAGTTAAGCACCACATGACTTGTTTCAATAATATCTTTTCTAATAATGAACTTATATCAAACCGGTTTGCTGTTTTCGTTACCTGTACACACATACTTACTTACTTGTGAAACAGGTTATTGGTCGATTGCTGTGTGTTTATGTGTACATGGCAGTGTGTGTAAAGTGCCGGGTGTACTTTTCAACATTTGTGTTTGCGAACGAAAGCTGATATTTTGTATGTAGAGATTAAGTTTCATTTTCTATTGACTTGGTATCGTGCAGCGAAAATTTACCATACTAAAAATGTGGAACGCTGTTGGCATGTATAGCGGTGGTTTCAGCCATAGCAGGGTGGCATACCACGTCAGGGTTAACCATTCCATCATTGTACGACTGATGTAGCGTTTTCGTCAAACGGGTAAAGTTACTGACCTCCACGTGCAGGTAGATATCGCATAACGACTCCGAGAGAGGATCGGTTCATATCCAGACGGGCGGCGCGGTAACGGGCGTTCAGTACAGCTGGTGAACTTCCTGGTAATTTAGCGTTTGGGGGCCAGATTAGCACACGTACTGTAATCAGACGCTTCGACAATCAGGGAATGCGAGCACGACGATGTCCACAGTTGACATTACCTCATCGCCATGCTCGATTTGACTAATTACATGAACATTTGGGGTAGACTAATCGCACATGGAGACTGGTCTATTGGTCTGATGAAAGGCGTTTTATGCTACGTCCTACCGAAGGTCGTGCAAGGGTTTAGCGCCAACAAACACTTCATTTCAGGACAACCACATGTTGGGGAAAAATATGTTTGAGGTGAGGATGTAACTGTCTGGGGATGTTTTGCCTTTGACTGTAAGTTGGACTTGTACGTTCTTGATGGTAATCTGACAGGCCAAAAGTAGAGTGACAATGTGCTAGCTCCATGCCTAGTCCCCCATTTCGACAAGAATGAGTTGGCTGATAGGTCAATGTTCATGGACGACAACGCTAACCAAACAATTAACCAACGCAATACAACATTTCAAAATATTGACACATTAAGAACTGCTATCTTACAATAGTGGCAACGGTTCCCCAAAGAACGGCTTAGGCGTCGTGTGCGAATCATGACGTGGCGTGTTACTGAACTTCACAATAAACGCGGTGGATATACTCCTTATTAATTTGTATGTCTTACACATACGCACAATAGCTGCATTTAAAAGTTCTTAACATTTGAAGACTTAATTTTAATGAAATGTTAAAAACCTCTATCAAATATAAACTGGTTTTACGGTTTTTCAGCGCCAGTTTAGAACCCAATATTTGCCAGGTATCAGTCACGTCTTTCAGGGAATAAATACTTCGTTGATTGGTACTTTTAGAGCCGTTGATATAGTCCTATAAGAAGAACAACAGTATAAATGTAAAAAAAAATATGTCGATAAAAATATAGGGGGGTGCTTAACATTTTTCGGTGATACTTCTTGAGCGAACTATATTTCGATCAGTCCCTTAAACAAACAAATTATCTTTTTATTTTAAACTGAAAATGGCCAGGCGCTAAACTACACTAGAATGTCGCGTTTATGCGACGTCATAAATAAATGACGTCACTAACGGTTTGAGTCTGAACACGCTCAGGTTGACACCATTTCAATAGACAGTGGCTAGGAACAAAACGTGCAAATATAAATATGAGAATAATTGTTTGTTTCAGTGTATTATAGAATTATATTTTCAGTATAGAAGCAGAAAAATTTTGATGATGGATTTCAATAGAAAATCGACATATTTGATAACAAACACAAATTGGTTTATTACACACATATTAACAATTATTTTAAAGAATGTTATGATAAAACGTATACATACTACACTTCTGTAAGCAAATATAACACATGTTACAACAGTAAGTAAATACAAGCAAATAAGCTTAAACAGATTGGTGCGTTTGCTACATGTGTGTTCCTTCCAACTAGTATATAGATAATTAGATATAATTGTACATCATAACTATATGGGAAATATTTTCAATGAAAACAACAAAGTACAGATTGTTTATCCGTTGGATATACTGTAGAATATCTGTCGAGATATAGTAACATTATAAACATAATATGAGAATGTGGATGAAAAATGATGACATGTTGTGCAAAGGAAATAACGATAAAAACAGAGGAAACAACATAAGGGGACCTACATATGTTTCGAGAGTATGCCGGGGCAGTAACTGACCACTGGCTCTCATTCGATATTGTACAACACAACTATTTGGGAAATTGGCAGATAATGTCCGATTTATCCCTAAATGTATAGCGGTCCTTTCAGTTGGAATCCTTTGTTGGCATATATTAAATTTACATTATATATTACATTAATTCAACTGTTATGGCTCACTGTTGTTATGATTGTTGTGTTTCGTTAAAATAAATAAAGATAATTTAACATTGAATCCAATTCGCACTGAAATAATTATGTCAATAAACAAATGTTTAGAGTATGTTGTTATATTTGTTTATATATATGACACATTGTGTTGAAAATATGATGTATATACCAGACTGAAATAAAGATTAAATAAATATACATTTACTGCAGCAAACTTATTTCAAAAGCAAAGGAATGTATGAGAGCGGATATCTGTTAAAGTCTATACGTGTGTGTGTACACAGTTCACACTCGTGTGCTGTTTGAAACTGCCAGATCAACTCATTGCCGTTTTAGATATTTAGCACACCGAATGTTATGCACGCTATATATAGCTTACGGAATTCCATATATGTCCCTCTTCACATGTATACATTATTCAAATATCTTGACATACATGAACATTCATGTAGACGTTCTGCGGAAAGAATGTGAATGTGCTTCTTTAATTCGCTGGGCTGTAGGAACATCTTCATAAATACGTATTACTCAATTCATTTGACCGTTCTCCAATATGAATGTGCACGAGATCCATACAAATTCTAGACTGACAGTCAATCAAATTACATTCCACTTATATGACCGTTCTCTGTTATACTTGAGCAAGTGCTGCATCAAACTGACAAATGGCTAAAAGTTGTATTACATGTATCACACTGGTGTGGCATTTCCCCAGTATGTGTGCGCATGTGAACATTTAAAGCCGTATTACATATTCCACACTCGTGTCGCCGTTCTCCGGTATGAATGTGCAGGTGCTGCTTCAAATTAGAGGACTAGGTAAACGTTGTATTGCATATTTCTCCGGTATGTATGAGCATATGCTGCTTTAAATAGCTAGAGTGGCTGAAAGCCTTATTACACATTCCAAACGCATGCGGTCGTTCTCCAGTATGTATGAACATATGCCGGTTTAATTGGCAAGAATGGCTGAACGCTTTATTACACATTCCACACGCATGCGGTCGTTCTCCAGTATGTATGTGCATATGCTGCTTTAAATGGCTATACTGAATGAAAGCTTTATTACATAGTTCACACGAATACGGTCGTTCTCCAGTATGTATGAACATATGCTGGTTTAATTGGCTAGAATGGCTGAAAGCTTTATTACACATTCCACACGCATGCGGTCGTTCTCCAGTATGTATGTGCATATGCTGCTTTAAATGGCTAGTATGACTGAAAGCCTTATTACATATTTCACACTCGTGTGGTCGTTCTCCGGTATGTATGAGCATATGCTGCCTTAAATTTCCAGAATTTCTAAATGTCTTAATGCACATTCCACACGCATGTGGTCGATCTCCGGAATGTATGAGCATATGCTGCTTTAAATGGCTAGAACGACTGAAAGCCTTATTACATATTTCACATTCGTGTGGTCGTTCTCCGGTATGTATGAGCATATGTTGCTTTAAATATCCAGACTGACTGAAAGCTTTATTACACATTCCACACGCATGTGGTCGATCTCCGGTATGTATGAGCATATGCTGCTTTAAATGGCTAGACCAACTGAAAGCCTTATTACATATTTCACACACATACGGTCGTTCTCCAGTATGTATGAGCATATGTTGCTTTAAAGTTCCAGATTGACGGAACGCTTTATTACATATTTCACACACATACGGTCGTTCTCCAGTATGTATGAGCATGTGCTGCTTTAAATGGCTAGTATGATTGAAAGACTTTCTACATGTTTCACACTCATGTGGCCGTACTTGAATGGTGATGTCCTGCATTATACTTCTAGTATAATCCATAGATTATGTTAATACATCCTTTATTCGCACTATATGCATATTAATTGACAAGGTTGATAAGTTCTTATACAGCATAACATCTTTCTAACATCGAGTTCAC
The DNA here is from genome assembly GCA_014843695.1 of Archivesica marissinica. Taxonomy (NCBI): domain Eukaryota; kingdom Metazoa; phylum Mollusca; class Bivalvia; order Venerida; family Vesicomyidae; genus Archivesica; species Archivesica marissinica. Next base: position 47,582,174 of record CM026388.1, on the reverse strand, counting down.
ATTTTGAAAATAATGAGCATATAAAATTATGAAGAAGTCCTTAATTAAATAAGGGAACCGATGATATTTCCTCGACTGTTTTTCTAGAGAATATGAAATTGATGATCCGAAATGGACGAACATGAATATGTTCATACCACCAATATTTAAATAAATGAAACCATCTAGATCTTTTTAACATCCGTTTCATCTCCTGGAAATAAACAACATATTAAATATTTACAAGCCATAGATGCACTTTTCAAATAGTTATTGGCCATTCCAACCGCTTATTGTATAAACTCATAATTCGGCCATACTGACCATATCATCATCACCATCGTGAGCAGCCATGTTCAACGAATGGGATATTCACCTCATATTGTATAACTTAGGGTATGTCCGTCGCCAGATACGGTAGATGGTAGAACAATATATGCGTCGCCAGTTGTGTTTCGTTTTACGAGCAATACCCACTATCCAAGCAACGTACTTAGAGCAATGTATAAGCAATGTTCATAGAGCAATGTACAAGCAACGTACATAGAGCAATGTACAAGCAACGTGCTTAGAACAATGTACAAGCAACATACTTAGAACAATGTACAAGCAGCGTACTTAGAGCAATGTACAAGCAACCCGCTTAGAGCAATGTACAAGCAACGTACTTAGAGCAATGTACAAGCAACCCGCTTAGAGCAATGTACAAGCAACGTACTTAGAGCAATGTACAAGCAGCGTACTTAGAACAATGTACAAGCAACGTACTTAGAGCAATGTACAAGCAACGTGCTTAGTGCAATGTACAAGCAACGTGCATAGAGCAATGTACAAGCAACGTGCATAGAGCAATGTACAAGCAACGCGCTTAGTGCAATGTACAAGCAACGTGCATAGAGCAATGTACAAGCAACGTGCATAGAGCAATGTACAAGCAAGGTACTTAGAGAAATGTACAAAGAATGTGCTTAGAGAAATGTACAAGCAACGTGCATAGAACAATGTATAAACAATGTGCTTAGAGCAATGTAAAAACAACGTGCTTAGAGAAATGTACAAACAACGTGCATAGAGCAATGTATAAACAATGTGCTTTGAGCAATGTACAAACAACGTGCTTAGAGCAATGTACAAACAACGTGCTTAGAGAAAAGTACAAAGAATGTGCCTAGAGCAATGTACAAGCAACGTGCATAGAGCAATGTATAAACAACGTGCTTAGAGAAATGTAAAAACAACGTGCTTAGAGAAATGTACAAACAACGTGCTTAGAGCAATGTACAAACAGTGTGCTTCGGGCAATGTACAAACAATGTGCTAAGAGTAATGTACAAACAACGTGCTTAGAGCAATGTACAAGCAGCGTGCTTAGAACAAGCATGGTGCTTAGAGCAATGTACACACACTGTGCTTAGAGAATGTACAAACAACGTCTTTAGAGCAATATACAAGCAGCGTGCTAAGAGCAATATACAAGCAGCGTGCTTAGAGCAATGTACAAGCAACGTGCATAGAGCACTGTACACGCAACGTACATAGAGCAATGTACAAGCAACGTGCATAGAGCAATGAACAAACAACATACATAGAGTAATGTACAAGCAACGTGCTTAGAGCAATGTACACATAATGTGCCTAGAGCAATGTACAAACAACGTGCTTAGAGCAATGTACAAACAACGTACTTAGAGAAATGTACAAAGATCGTGCTTAGAGAAATGTACAAGCAACGTGCATAGAGCAATGTATAAACAACGTGCTTAGAGCAATGTACAAACAACGTGTTTAGAGAAATGTACAAACAACGTGCTTAGAGAAATGTACAAGCAGCGTGCTTAGAGCAATGTACAAACAACGTACTTAGAGAAATGTACAAAGATCGTGCTTAGAGAAATGTACAAGCAACGTGCATAGAGCAATGTACAAACAATGTGCTAAGAGTAATGTACAAAGAACGTGCTTAGAGAAATGTACAAGCAGCGTGCTTAGAGCAAGCATCGTGCTTAGAGCAATGTACACACACTGTGCTTAGAGCAATGAGCAATGTACAAACACCGTCTTTAGAGCAATATACAAGCAGCGTGCTTAGAGCAATGTACAAGCAGCGTGCTTAGAGCAATGTCCAATCAGCGTGCATAGGGCAATGCACAAACAACGTGCTTAGAGCAATGTACAAGCGACATGCTTAGAACAATATGCAAACAACGTGCTTAGAACAATATATAAGCAACATGCTTTGAGCAATGTACAAACAGCGTGCTTAGAGCATTATACAAACAGCGTGATTAGAGCAATGTACAAACAGCGTGCTTAGATGAGTGAACAATCAGCGATATATTAGCTGTCACTAGTTCCCATATAATGAATGCTCTACTAGCCACCCCCATTCCATATACAGCATATGGGGAGGGCCGTAACTATGGGGAGGGCCGTAACTAATGTTGTTAAAACCTGTGGCCCCACCCATTTGCTTCAACATATAATGACAATCTTTGAGCAAACAATGCCACGATTCATGCATTATGGATAGTTATACAAGTTTGTTCATTTGTTTTGTATTGTACATTGTATATATAGAATGCAATAAAATATGATTAAACTATATACAGCAGGCGATTTATTAGCAGCCACTAGCTCCTATACAGTGAATGCTCTACTAGCCACCCCCATTCCATATACAGCAGGCGATTTATTAGCAGCCACTAGCTCCTATACAGTGAATGCTCTCTAGCCACCCCCATTCCATATACAGCAGGCGATTTATTAGCAGCGACTAGCTCCCATACAGTGAATGCTCTACTAGCCACCCCCATTCCATATACAGCAGGCGATTTATTAGCAGCCACTAGCTCCTATACAGTGAGCGATAAACTAGCCGCCCCCATTCAATCCAGTGTGCGATCTATTAGCAGCCACTAGTTCCCATACAGTGTGCGATCTATTAGCAGCCCCTAGTTCCCATACAGTGTGCGATCTATTAGTAGCCGCTAGTTCCCATACAGTGTCGATCTATTAGTAGCCCCTAGTTCCCATACAGTGTGCGATCTATTAGCAGCCACTAGTTCCCATACAGTGTGCGATATATTAGCAGCCACTAGTTCCCATCCAGTGTGTGATCTATTAGCAGTCACTAGTTCCCATCCAGTGTGCGATCTACTAGCCACCCCTATTCCATGTACAGCCGTCGAAACAAACGGGTAAGAGAGTTCAATTACGGATAATATTTGGATGAATAATTATCATCAGAAACTAAACGTATGATACTTTTAGAGAGGTCCTCCATTTATCTAAACATAGACGTGTGAGGATTCAGCTCAGTAGGTTGCCCTGTCAATAATATTAGATTTCCAATCGCATGTTATGCTGCATTGTTTGTGATCATCTTTTCGTTTTGTTTTTTATTTAATATAATTGCAAATATCATACATTTATATATATATATTAATTTGTCGTTGTTTCCGTTCCCTATTATTGTTTTATATAGTTCATAATCAAATTGCCTGTGATGTATGCTTTATTTTATATCTAGTATTAACATATATATTATATATACATTTGTGGAGACTCGAACCTAGGTGGCAATATGACTTAAGCTGTTGGTGCGACATTAAAACAAACCAAACAAACAACAAGGAGTACGAACCTAGTTTCTATGTGGCACGTTCTTGCCAACTGAGGTATATGTCAGACAATGAAATATGTATCAGCTTAACATAGTTATATGCCATATGTAAATATTTCGTGTGCAATTGTGCTGCAGTAGTAAAACATTGACATGCATGGAAGACTTCCTTTATCGTCTTGTTCTAACATTCATTTCTAGCAAATTTAATATACCGTCATCAATCCAGAAAAAATCAGATATTAGTTTGCTGTTGTACTGTTGTCGCAGCTTAATTATTATATTACCAAATTCAATTGGACGTACATATCTTATTTACTATCGTCAACGTGCTTAGTTTAAAGTACAAACTACACGTATAGTTGCGATATTGGACTGGTATTGTCTTGGCATCCTAAATGTACAAAATATATTGTAGTATTCTAAATGTTCGCCTCGGTGTATGGACAGAAATCAAGAACAAAATAGCAGAGGAGCAAAATGGCAAAAGTTATTTACATTTACTGCATGCTGTGATATAAGGTTCTGTGTTACTGAAATAAAGATTAAATATACATATTTCCTACACACACATTTCGAAGTGCAAAGGATTGTATGAGCACCTCCATCTTTAAATCACTAGCCAATATTGCACAATTGTTTGCACAAATATCCCACTGATGTGAACATGCGCTGTTTCAAACTGATATAGCCACTGATAGCCTTCTTAGTGAATTAGCACTCTATTGGAAGTTGTACGGCATATGATGCATGTCCCTCTTCAAATGTATACACTTGTCAAATATCTGACATACATGATGTGACTATGTGCTGTTTTACACTCATTAATCTGGATTATTATATAATTCACATTCACGTAATCGAGCTAAATTAAATTTGTATCAACTAATATTAGTCGGATTCAGCGATTGGGATATTAACCTCATATCGTATAGACCACAACCACATTTGAAATAGGCAACTGCTAAACTCAATTCAGAAATTCCAAACATTCTTGCAAAATAATAACAACATTTAATAATTAAGAATCTGAATATTTATTAAAACACTATTGCCGTTAAATAACCGTGATTCATGGTATTTCAGTTCAGGATAAAAGTGTGTCAAGTCGATTGGTGGCGTACTAAACGGTCACATGCTGCCGGTCGATTGCTAGGGTGACAATTTGATTCCGCGTTATCGTGTCTGTCCATTGATGAAAAGAGCGAGAGACTCGTAAAAAAGAGATGTACCGATATGTTCACACGTCGCAATTATGCCTGGTAGAAGATTCAATCAGAATCCTACGAGAATGTGAACTACACATAGTATGATCAGCGTATATCAGAGTATATAGAGCCGCTGTAAACGTATAAATGTTCAATGATTACAATATATATGCTACAAATGATTCATGTTTAGGTATTTGTGTCTTAAATTAACACAATTGCACTAACATAAAATTAGTTACACCAGACAATTCCTCAAGTTTATCTGATTCAAACAATGTATTTGAATATATACTTGCTAACAGGACATATTAGAGCAAACTTTTCAAACAAGACGGTACGGTCAATAATGCCAACGTTCTAATACAATTGCATGTACATTCCATGGCATGCCGCATGCGGATTGCCTCTGTAATAATGCCACATACTTGTATCTTGTATTTAGTTGATACAAGGCAAATAATGTAGGGGGCTGAGTGAGTAATTTACATCTAACATGACTTGGGTACTAACTTAAAGCATCTTAATATATAATGATATGCCAAATAAATTATCTCATTGAAAAATGATCTTACCAAAATCCTGTCTAAGAATTGGTAATTCGAAATGCACGTTGTGACATTATGTGTATGTATCACTCATATTTAACTTTGCATTTATGAATATTTGCATTCATATCCATGTTTGTATCATGAGCGTAACAGTGTACAGCAGAGTCTAAAACGTTTAGCAAAAGTCATATTTATAAGAAATATAAAATGTGTAAGTGGTCCGAATAAGCCACTGATCTGGTCCGAATAAGACTAGTCCGAATCAGCCGTTAAACCACTAGTAGAGGGTATGGAAATGGAGAAATACAAATAATTACCCCACTAACTAACTATAGAATGTTCCTCCAATAAGCCTAGTCCGATTCAGTCATGGTCCGAATCAGTGATAGTCCGAATCAGCCGTTGAACCGCTAGTAGAGGGTATGGCAATGGAGATATACAAATAATTACCCAACTAACTAACTATACAATGTTCTGTGACGGGGCGTGCAACATTTCCTGGGCAAGAATAGAATTACGTACTCTGCAACTTCAGTAAGCTACTGGCAGCTTTCTCCGTTATAATCATGTATCATGTGTCGCCATTATGAAGCGAACATGAAGCAAGGCGGGTTCTAACGACCGCGTATAAGACCACTCGGCGACTGATGCTTTGTGTATTATACCGACAATGTACGGAAACATCCGATGATGTAAGGGGATATATTTGCACGGATAAAACAATTACACATTATTGTTGTTGTTGAAGACACATATACCTAGTGGCCAACTAGTGGAGCGGGAGATCGTCATAGGTTCGAACCTCGTCATGGATTCGTTCTGATATGGCCGGTCGGTGAGCCACCAACTAGGTAAATAATGGTTACCGATTGCCTACCAGCATGGCGCCTAGTATACAAGCATATGATTCGGGAAGTACTGATGTTCATAAAAGGATGTTTCTCATAATTCAGGAATGGGTGGCCCTTTAAATAGGGGTGACACTATAATAAACAAACACTTTACTCTACATTTACACGTGAAGGGTTACCTCTACTAGCGTCATAAAATAGGCGAATACCTTCACAATCTTGGATTAAACATATTTGTTCGACATTATATAACATAATTTACCACAAATAATTATATACACAATAAATACAAGTGGATTGAAATAAAAGCTAAAGGTATGAAACATGTATTAAAAATAATAAGTAAGCCTTACCGTACATCTGTCAATCGAAGAAATTCTTAATATCAGAGTCCAAATAACGTTCAGCAGGTTTGAAAGTCTATAGCTCTTAGCACATTTCGACAGTAAATGTAACAATACGAGCATATTGTACCTGTATATATCAAGATAATTAATTTAACCATAGGCTACTAAATATGTGCACATTGTCATTTATTGACAATTGGTTTTAACCTTGTGATAAGAATCTATCGGACAAGTTGGACCACGTTCAGTTTGTTATTACTTAGTTTCACCGTAAGCTACGAAATATAAGCGATAGTCATCAAACGTTTGCACCCCTTATGTCAGTTATTAATGTGTAGCCTCATTATTAATTAATAGCCCCAAGATATGACTATACACGTATTTTTTAGAATATCCTTATAAATACCGGACGACAGATACAATCAGCAAGAGAGAGCGAGGGAGATAGAAAGAGATAGCGAAGTGTGGCTCCGACACATTATGAGAACGCACGTTAAGGCTCAGTTATGCTAGCTTGGGTTATGAACGAAATAAACTGATTTTAAAACACAACGCGAAGTTACTATTATGTTCCCGGCTTGTCGTGTTACATAAGCAACGTAAGCAACATTCGTAACATAGCTCGTACCTCGCCAAATACTAGTAAAATATTTTATCACATAATTTGCTTGAGCGTAATCTTTAATATTTTACAACGATCTCAAAACAAGCTTCAACAACTTGTATTAATCACTATTGTTTGTGCTAATGAACGCCTATATATTATGTGGTCGTATTTGTGGGAGGAAACAATAGTCCTGTGCTAAACACAACTTCTGACTACAGTACACGACATCCTTCAATATCCTGCCCAAATAGATGCATTCGCCCTACACTTCTCAAAAGCATTCAACACCGTACCCCACGAACACCCCCTGTACAAGTCAAAGATGTACTGGGCATTTCCAAAGTGATTTCCTATAACAGTACTATAATATGGAATTGAACATACAGCTGTGATTGCAAGTGATTTGCTGTAAACAGTCCTCTGATAGGAAATTGAACATACAGCTGTGACTGCATGTGATTGGCTGTAAACAGTACTCTGATAGGAAATTGAACATACAGCTGTGACTGCAAGTGATTGGCTGTAAACAGTACTCTGATAGGAAATTGAACATACAGCTGTGACTGCAAGTGATTGGCTGTAAACAGTCCTCTGATAGGAAATTGAACATACAGCTGTGACTGCAAGTGATTGGCTTTAAACAGTACTCTGATAGGACATTGAACATACAGCTGTGACTGCAAGTGATTGGCTGTAAACAGTACTCTGATAGGAAATTGAACATACATCTGTGATTGCAAGTGATTTGCTGTAAACAGTACTCGGATAGGGAATTGAACATAAAGCTGTGATTGCAAGTGATTGGCTGTAAACAGTAGTCGGAAAGGGAATTGAACATACAACTGTGATTGCAAGTGATTGGCTGTAAACAGTACTCGGATAGGGAATTGAACATACAGCTGTGATTGCAAGTGATTGGCTGTAAACAGTACTCGGATAGGGAATTGAACATACAGCTGTGATTGCAAGTGATTGGCTGTAAACAGTACTCGGATAGGGAATTGAACATACAGCTGTGATTGCAAGTGATTGGCTGTAAACAGTACTCTGATAGGGAATTGAACATACAGCTGTGATTGCAAGTGATTTGCTGTAAACAGTACTCTGATAGGGAATTGAACATACATCTGTGATTGCAAGTGATTGGCTGTAAACAGTACTCGGATAGGGAATTGAACATAAGCTGTGATTGCAAGTGATTGGCTGTAAACAGTACTCGGATAGGAATTGACATAAGCTGTGTTGCAAGTGATTGCTGTACAGTATCGAAGGGAATTGAACATACAGCTGTGATTGCAAGTGATTGGCTGTAAACAGTACTCGGATAGGGAATTGAACATACAGCTGTGATTGCAAGTGATTGGCTGTAAACAGTACTCGGATAGGGAATTGAACATAAAGCTGTGATTGCAAGTGATTGGCTGTAAACAGTACTCGGATAGGGAATTGAATATACAGCTGTGATTGCAAGTGATTGGCTGTAAACAGTACTCTGATATGGAATTGAACATACATCTGTGATTGCAAGTGATTGTCTGTAAACAGTAGTCGGACAGGATTGAACATACATCTGTGATTGCAAGTGATTGGCTGTCAACAGTACTCGGATATGGAATTGAACATACAGCTGTGATTGCAAGTGATTTGCTGTAAACAGTACTCGTATAGGGAATTGAACATAGAGCTGTGATTGCAAGTAATTTGCTGTAAACAAAACACGGATGGGGAATTGAACATACAGCTGTGATTGCAAGTGATTGGCTGTAAACAGTACTCGTATAGGGAATTGAACATACAGCTGTGACTGCAAGTTTTTGGCTGTAAACAGTACTCGTATAGGGAATTGAACATACAGCTGTGATTGCAAGTGATTGGCTGTAAACAGTACTCGGATAGGGAATTGAACATACAGCTGTGATTGCAAGTGATTGGCTGTAAACAGTACACGGATAGGGAATTGAACATACATCTGTGATTGCAAGTGATTGGCTGTAAACAATACACGGATGGGGAATTGAACATACAACTGTGATTGCAAGTGATTGGCTGCAAACAGTACTCGGATAGGGAATTGACCATAACGCTGTGATTGCAAGTGATTTGCTATAAACAGTACTCGGATAGGGAAATAAACATACAGCTGTGCTTGCAAGTGATTGGCTGTTAGCAGTAGTCGTAAAGGGAATTGAACATACAGCTGTGATTGCAAGTGATTGACTGTAAACAGTAATCGGATGGGGAATTGAACATAAAGCTGTGATTGCAAGTGATTTGCTATAGCCAGTACTCGGATAGTGAATTGAACATACAGTTGTGATTGCAAGTGATTGGCTGTAAACAGTACTCGGATAGGGAATTGAACATAAAGCTGTGATTGCAAGTGATTTGCTATAGCCAGTACTCGGATAGTGAATTGAACATACAGTTGTGATTGCAAGTGATTGGCTGTAAACAGTAGTCGGGTAGGGAATTGAACATACAGCTGTGATTGCAAGTGATTGGCTGTAAACAGTAGTCGGATAGGGAATTGAACATACAGCTGTGATTGCAAGTGATTGGCTGTATACAGTAGTCGGAGGGATTTGAACATACAGCTATGATTGCAAGTGATTGGCTGTAAACAGTAGTCGGACAGGTAATTGAACATACAGCTTTGATTGCAAGTGATTGGCTGTAAACAGTAGTCGGACAGGGATTTGAACATACAGCTGTGATTGCAAGTGATTGGCTGTAAACAGTCCTCTGATAGGAAATTGACCATACAGCTGTGACTGCAAGTGATTGGCTTTAAAAAGTACTCTGATAGGAAATTGAACATACATCTGTGATTGCAAGTGATTTGCTGTAAACAGTACTCTGATAGGAAATTGACAATACAGCTGTGATTGCAAGTGATTTGCTGTAAACAGTACTCGGATAGGGAATTGAACAAAAGCTGTGATTGCAAGTGAGTGGCTGTAAACAGTAGTCGGAAAGGGAATTGAACATACAACTGTGATTGCAAGTGATTGGCTGTAAACAGTACTCGTATAGGGAATTGAACATACAGCGGTGATTGCAAGTGATTGGCTGTAAACAGTACTCGGATAGGGAATTGAACATAAAGCTGTGATTGCAAGTGATTGGCTATAAACAGTACTCGGATAGGGAATTGAATATACAGCAATGATTGCAAGTGATTGGCTGTAAACAGTACTCTGATATGGAATTGAACATACATCTGTGATTGCAAGTGATTGTCTGTAAACAGTAGTCGGACAGAGCATTGAACATACATCTGTGATTGCAAGTGATTGGCTGTCAACAGTACTCGGATATGGAATTGAACATACAGCTTTGATTGCAAGTAATTTGCTGTAAACAGTACTCGTATAGGGAATTGAACATAGAGCTGTGATTGCAAGTAATTTCCTGTAAACAAAACACGGATGGGGAATTGAACATACAGCTGTGATTGCAAGTGATTGGCTGTAAACAGTACTCGTATAGGGAATTGAACATACAGCTGTGACTGCAAGTTTTTGGCTGTAAACAGTACTCGTATAGGGAATTGAACATACAGCTGTGATTGCAAGTGATTGGCTGTAAACAGTACTCGGATAGGGAATTGAACATACAGCTGTGATTGCAAGTGATTGGCTGTAAACAGTACACGGATAGGGAATTGAACATACATCTGTGATTGCAAGTGATTGGCTGTAAACAATACACGGATGGGGAATTGAACATACAACTGTGATTGCAAGTGATTGGCTGCAAACAGTACTCGGATAGGGAATTGACCATAACGCTGTGATTGCAAGTGATTTGCTATAAACAGTACTCGGATAGGGAAATAAACATACAGCTGTGCTTGCAAGTGATTGGCTGTTAGCAGTAGTCGTAAAGGGAATTGAACATACAGCTGTGATTGCAAGTGATTGACTGTAAACAGTAATCGGATGGGGAATTGAACATAAAGCTGTGATTGCAAGTGATTTGCTATAGCCAGTACTCGGATAGTGAATTGAACATACAGTTGTGATTGCAAGTGATTGGCTGTAAACAGTACTCGGATAGGGAATTGAACATAACGCTGTGATTGCAAGTGATTTGCTATAGCCAGTACTCGGATAGTGAATTGAACATACAGTTGTGATTGCAAGTGATTGGCTGTAAACAGTAGTCGGGTAGGGAATTGAACATACAGCTGTGATTGCAAGTGATTGGCTGTAAACAGTAGTCGGATAGGGAATTGAACATACAGCTGTGATTGCAAGTGATTGGCTGTATACAGTAGTCGGAGGGATTTGAACATACAGCTATGATTGCAAGTGATTGGCTGTAAACAGTAGTCGGACAGGTAATTGAACATACAGCTTTGATTGCAAGTGATTGGCTGTAAACAGTAGTCGGACAGGGATTTGAACATACAGCTGTGATTGCAAGTGATTGGCTGTAAACAGTAGTCGGACAGGGATTTGAACATACAGCTGTGATTGCAAGTGATTGGCTGTAAACAGTAGTCGGACAGGGATTTGAACATACAGCTGTGATTGCAAGTGATTGGATGTAAACAGTAGTCGGACAGGGAATTAAACATACAGCTGTGATTGCAAGTGATTGGCTGTAAACAGTAGTCGGATAGGGAATTGAACATACAGCTGTGATTGCAAGTGATTGGCTGTATACAGTAGTCGGAGGGATTTGAACATACAGCTATGATTGCAAGTGATTGGCTGTAAACAGTAGTCGGACAGGGATTTGAACATACAGCTGTGATTGCAAGTGATTGGCTGTAAACAGTAGTCGGACAGGGATTTGAACATACAGCTGTGATTGCAAGTGATTGGCTGTAAACAGTAGTCGGATAGGGAATTGAACATACATATGTGATTGCAAGTGATTGGCTGTAAACAGTAGTCGGATAGGGAATTGAACATACAGCTGTGATTGCAAGTGATTGGCTGTAAACAGTACTCGGAAAGGGAATTGAACACGTTGTGGGTAGCTGTATACAATCCTAACAGCTCCGTTCAGTCCCGTGTTGCAAAATGTGTTATATTAGACACAAATTCTAATCATACCACCGTAGAATTTTACTGAAAATGGTTTGCATACATCTATCAAAAGTAGGTCATCAGGATTGAAGAGCTAGTGTTATTCCGCCGTGATTCTCGGCTGTTATTGATGGAGACATACACAGAGTCTCATTCCGAACAGTATTTCAGACGGGCACCCGGGTGGAACCTCCAACCTTCTGCAGACCAGCTATATGGCTTCCTCACCTGACAGTATTCGGCTAGGGCATTGAACATAGCGCAATTATTTCAAGAGAGTTGATATAAACAATCTTAGCAACTCAGCTACGGCGGCCCACATACAGTGGTATATCTAGTGTAGGCTTCTATAACAGAGACAAGACTTTTGACGACACTAGACAATATTAGCTGTCTATGTATACACTCCGACAAAAGTTAAGCACAACCTGACTTGTTTCACTACTATCTTGTGTGATACATTTGTGTATGCGAACGAAAGCTGATTTTATTATTTTAGATTTGTTTTAGAGTTTTAAGTTTCATTTTCTATTGACTTGGTATGGTGCGGCAAACATTAATCATACCAGAATATGTTGGCATGAATAACGGTGGTTTTAGCCATAGAAGGGTGGCAGACCACTTCAGTGTTAACCATTGCATCATTGTACGACTGATGCTTTCGTCAAACGGAAAATGTTACTGACATCCATGTGCAGGTAGACCTCGCAAAACGACACCGATAGAGGACCGGCTCATATACAGACGGGCGCGGTCAAAATATTGACACATTAAGAACTGCTATCTTAGTGGCAACAGTTCCCCCAAGAACGGCTTAGGCGTCGTGTGCGAAGCATGACGTGGTGTGCTACTGAACTTCACAATAAACGCAGTGGATATACTCCTTATTAATTTGTATGCCTTACACATACGCACAATAGCTGCATTTAAAAGGTCTTAAAATTTGAAGACTGCATGCTAATGCAATGTTAAAACCCATGAAAGACAAACGGGTTTTACGGTTTTCCAGCGCCAGTGTTGAACCCCATTTTTAGCCACGTCATAGTCACCTCTTTCAGGAGAATAAATACTTCGTTGATTGGTAATTTTAGAGCCGTTGATATAGTCCTATAAGAAGTGTAAGAATAACAGTATTGATTTAAAATATATGTCGATAAAAATATAGGGGGTGGGGGTGCTTAACATTTGTCGGTGGTGCTTAACTTTTGTCGGAGTATATATATATTCTTCAGTGAACTATATTTCGATCAGTAAATTAAAAAAAAATTATCTTTTTATTTTAGACTGAAAACGTCGAGGCGGTAAATTACACTAGAATGTCGCGTTTAGACGACGTCATAAATAAATGATGTTACTAACGGTTGGGGTCTGAACACGCTTACGTTGACACCATTTCAATAGGCAGTGACTAGGAACAAAACGTGCAAAAATAAATATGAGTATAATTGTTTGCTTCAGTGGATTATCGAATTATATATTCAGCATAGAAGCAGTGGGTGCAAACATTTTGATGTTGGATTTCACTAGAAAATCGATACATTTTATAACAAACACAAATTGGTTGATTACACACATATTAACAATTATTTTAAAGAATGTTATGGTAAAACGTATACATGTTACATTGCTGTAAGCAAATATAACACATAAGTAAGTAAATACAAGCAAATAAGCGGAATAGATTGGTGCGTTTGCTACATGTGTGTTCCTTCCAACTGTATAGATAATTAGATAGTGTACAACATAACTATTTGGGAAATATTTACAATGAAAACAACAAATTACAGATTGTTTACCCATTGGATATACTGTAGGATATATGTCGAGATATAGTAAAATAATAAACATAATATGAGAAAGTGGAAGAAAATTGATGACATGTAGTGCAAAGGAAACAACGATACAAACAGAGGAAACAACTTAAGAGGACCTACATATGTTTCGTGAGTATGTAGGGGCAGTAACTGACCGATTGCTCTCATTGTATATTGTACAACATAAGTAACTATTTGGGAAATATTTACAATGAAAGCATTGGCAGATAAAGTCCGATTTATCTCTAATTGTATAGCGGTCCTTTCAGTTGGAATCCTTTGTTGGCATAGAGTAAATTTATATTATATATTACATTAATTCAACTGTTATGGCTCCCTGTTGTTATGATTGTTATGTTTCCTTAAAATAAATAAAGATAATTTTAACATTGAATCCAATTCGCACTGAAATAATTATGTCAAAAAACAAGTGTTGAGATATATTTGTTTATATGTATGAATCATTGTGTTGAAAATATGATGTATATAGGAGACTGAAATAAAGACTAAATAAACATATATTTACTGCAGCAAACTCATTTCAAAAGCAAAGGAATGTATGAGAGCGTCCATCTGTTAAACTATATACGTGTGTGTACTCAGTTCACACACGTGTGCTGTTTGAAACTGTCAGATCAACTCATTGCCGTCTTAGATATTTAGCACACCGAATGTTATGCACGCTATATTTTGTTTACAGAATTCCATATATGTTCCTCTTCACATTTATACACTAGTCAAATATCTGACATATATGAACATTCATGTAGACATTCTCCGGAAAGTATGTGAATGTGTAGGCGCTGCTTCAAATGAGAGGACTCGGTAAATGTTGTGTTGCATATTTCACAATAATGTGGCAGTCTCTTCAGTAGCTATGTGAATGTGCTGCTTTAAATGGCCAGACTTAATATAATATTACATATTTCACACTCATATGGTTGTTGCCCGGCATGTATAAACATATGATTCTTTAAATTACAAGACAGACTGAACGACTTATTACATATTTCAAACGTAATGCTTTATTACACATTCCACACGCATGTGGTCGTTCTCCAGTATGTATCAGCATATGCTGCTTAAATTATCCAGGTTAACGGTACGCCTTATTACTCATTCCATACGTATGTGGTCGTTCTCCAGCATGTATGAGCATATGCAGCTTTAATATCCGAGAATGACTGACTGCTTTATTACACATTCCACACGTATGTAGTCATTCACCAGTATGTATGAGCATATGCTGCTTTATATGGTTAGACCGACTCAAAGCCGTATTACATATTTCACACTCATGTCGTTGTTGTCCGGTATGCTTGAGCTTTAAAGTTACAGACAGACTGAATGTTTTATTACACATTCCACACGCATGAGGTCGATATCCGGTATGTATGAGCATATTCTGCTTTAATTGGCTATACTGACTGAACGCCTTATTGCATATTTCACACTCATGCGGTCGTTCTCCGGTATGTATGAGCATATGCTGCAATAAATGGCTAGACCGACTGAAAGCCTTATTACATATTTTACACTCATACGATCGTTCTCCAGTGTGTATGAGCCTATGCCTCTTTAATATCCCAGAATGACTTAATGTTTTATTACACAATCCACACTTAAACGGTCGTTCTCCAGTATGTATGAGCATATGTTGCTTTAAAGTTCGAGGCAGACTAAAAGCTTTATTACACATTCCACACGCATGTGGTCATTCTCCAGTATGTATGAGCATATGTGGCTTTAAAGTTCCAAACAGACTAAAAGCTTTATTACACATTCCACACGCATGTGGTCGTTCTCTAGTATGTATGAGCATATGCTGCTTTAAATGGCTAGAATGACTCAAAGCTTTATTACATATTTCACACTCATGCGGTCGTTCTCCAGTATGTATGAGCATATGCTTCTTTAAATGGCTAGACTGACTGAAAGCCTTATTACATACTTTACACTCATACGGTCGTTCTCCAGTATGTATGAGCCTATGCTGCTTTAAATGGCTAGAATGTCTGAAAGCCTTATTACATATGTCACACTCGTGTGGTCGTTCTCCGGTATGTATGAGCATATGCTGCTTTAAATTTCCAGAATTTCTAAACGTCTTCATGCACATTCCACACGCATGTGGTCGATCTCCGGTATGTAAGAGCATATGCTGCTTTAAATGGCTAGAATGACTGAAAGCCTTATTACATATTTCACACTCGTGTGGTCGTTCTCCGGTATGTATGAGCATATGCTGCTTTAAAGATCCAGACGGACTGAAAGCTTTATTACACATTCCACAAGCATGTGGTCGATCTCCGATATGTATGACCATATGTTGCTTTAAAGTTCCAGATTGACGGAACGCTTTATTACATATTTCACACATATACGGTCGTTCTCCAGTATGTATGAACATATGCTCCTTTAAACGGCTAGATCGACTGAAAGCCTTATTACATATTGCACACACATACGGTCGTTCTCCAGTATGTATGAGCATATGCTCCTTTAAATGGCTAGACTTATTGAAAGTCTTTCTACATGTTTCACACTCATGTGGTCGTACTTGAATGGTGATGTCCTGCATTATTCTTCTAGACATTGTGAGAATCCATAGATTATGTTAATACATCCTTTATTCGCACTATATGAATATGAATTGATAAGTTCGTAAACAGCATCACATCCTTCTAACATCGAGGTCACATTTTGAAAATAATGAGCATATATGACGATGGGAACCGATGATATTTCCTCGACTGTTTTTCTAGTGAATATTAAATTGATGATCCGAAATGGACGAACATGAATATGTTCATAGCACAAATATTTAAATAAATGAACTCATCTAGATCTGTAAACATCGTGTTTCATCTCCTGGATGTAAACAACATATTAAATATTTACAATGCAATTTTCAAATAGTTAGTGGCCGCTTATTGTATAAAGTCATAATTCGGTCATACTGACCACATCATCATCACCATCATGAGTAGCCATGTTCAACGAATGGGATATTCACCTCATATCGTATAACTTACGGTATATGCGTCGCCAGATACCGTAGAAGGTAGAACAATATATGCGTCGCCAGATACGGTAAATGGTAGAACAATATATGCGTCGCCAGATACGGTAGATGGTAGAACAATATATGCGTCGCCCGATACGGTAGATGGTAGAACAATATATGTGTCGCCAGTTGTGATTTAATTTACGAGCAATATCAACTATTCTATTTTGTTGTTAAATATTTATTTGTGGCTGCTTCATAGAGTTAAAATGCATAATAAAACAACATATTGGGAATCTGGAAACTGGCTGCTTAAGTTCTACATTCTAGTTCTACACAGTACTCCCAACACTCAGAAGCTAGTATGACAGGGAGACAGTGGTTAAAACTCTCAATTAGTGAGATAGAGAGTGCTAAAAGAACTACATACCAAGGCTTATATGGTATTGGGTTCGGGACTGAGGAATTAAGTAGTTCATATTCCTTGTATCTGTTAGGTGGTTTTGGTCGGCTCATACGTGTTATTCTCAGAACCTCACACTTGTCTGGAATGAATCCATGGACAAGTCCCGTTCCCATTGTTCAAGAGCATTGAGGTTAATTTGGAGGATTTGTGCATCAGAGGAGGATTTTACTGTGAGATACAATATGGTGTGATCTGCGAACAGTCTAGCTTTACTCTTGGTGGAGTTGAGGAGGTCATTAAGGTAGGCTAGAAAGAGGTACGTTCCTAAGACAGAGCCTTGCGGGACCCCAGAGATGACAGGCAGTGTATCAGAAGTGCAACCATCCACAACTACGTTTTGGGATCGGCCCATTAGGAATGACTTGATCCACCGTGATGCCAGGGGGTAAACACCCAACTCATTAAGTGTGTATATTAGTTTGTTGTGATCAACATTGTCAAACGCTTTACTAAAATCAATAACAATAACATCAGTTTGTTTACCATTTTCAAGGTTGTCGTTTACCTCCGGTATGAAGCTGATAAGCTGAGATTCACAACTATTTTTTGATCTGAAGCCATGTTAGAATTGGCTTAGGAGGTCATTATTGTGAAAATGGATCATTCTGTTAGAGACAAAAATATGCTCCAATAGTTTGGAAGAAATGCAGGTGAGAGAAATTGGCCTGTAGTTACTGGCGATACAGGTGACCAATAACACCGGTGTGACTGTAATCAGATAAAACGCTGACAAGCAAAATAAATACACAAATTAGACATAAAGAAATACTTTCAAAATAAATCATATGTGTAAGCGGCGATAAATAAACGTAATGACATACACAAACAATGATCATAATGTATCTGTTGCCACTGTTTTGCTTGGATGGGATGTTTTCTTTTATGTTTTCCAATGAATGATCGAATTTTCTTCGGTAAAGAAAACGCCATCTTTCCCACTGTTTCTGTCACACCTTGATTTCCGTATTCCTTTTCTGAATTTCCTGAAAAGTTAATATAACGTAATATATTCTAATGAATTTGTTTTGTCTGTCATTTTTAATTTTGACAGAAAACAGAAACTAACTAGAACATTATACCGGAACTATTTCTTAGACTAAAACGAGTGGTTGTGCGGTTGTGTATTGAATAAAAATGAGGCACCCGATAGAGAAGGTTAAAATGAATTAAATATGAGAACAACTATAATATTATCCGAAACCATTGGAAATAATAAGTATTTACACACAAATATCCTCTATGTCTAATATCAGTAACAACAAACACTATATATCATGAATATAAATTTCCAGTCAAATAGTATTGTATAATTTCATAACTCATAAGTAGATAAGTTGTTACTTAATTTTCTTAAAATAAATTACTCACTTGCATTCATTATCATATCTATTTTTAGATACATGGTTTGACCAAAGCTTTCGTGTTATCCGAATAGTTATGAGGATAGGTTGTGGTATATCCGCGTAGTTATGAGAATATGTTGTGGTATATCCGCGTAGTTATGAGAATATATTGTGGTATATCCACGTAATTATGAGAATATGTTGTGGTATATCCGCGTAGGTATGAGAATATGTTGTGGACTATCCGCGTAGTTATGAGAATATGTTGTGGTATATCCGCGTAGTTATGAGAATATGTTGTGGTATATCTGGGTAGTTATGAGAATATGTTGTGGTATATCCGCGTAGTTATGAGAATATATTGTGGCATAAGCCACAATAAAAATCTGATCAGAAAGAAAATGTTAGGAGTGTTTAGGGATAGAGGCAGTAATCCCACAGAACAGGTGGCAGTACACTAAAGCTGAAAATTAGAATACTCTTCAATTGAAGATCAAATTTAATACCAACCCTAATGTCCATATTACTGCCAATTGTTTCAAGATTGCTGCCCATTGTATATTTCGTTTACTGCCTCTAGATATCGTTAACGGTGTGAGCGGTCAGAATAAACAACTGATCTGGTCCGAATAAGCTCAGTCCGAATCAGCCGTTGAACAACCAGTAGAATGTATTGCAATGTATATATATACAAACAAATAATTACCCAACTAACTATCCAATGTTCTTCAAAGTCGCCACCGCATAAATGCATTTGGGGATTATATATATGTATAATTACCTATTAATAAATTGTCCAATTGGCCATTTTTGTTGAGTACAAACGGCGTATTTTTACTAAGGGACATAAGTGATAATATTTTAGTGTGGAAATGTATCCAACTCTTCCGGGGTCTATTCTCCGTATGGTACCGTCCAAATAGTATTCTTTATTATTCCCACTGCCCATCATTCATTTTCTGATTATTGTTGGGAGGTCATTCTGCTGAGGAGGGGAGTGGAACTATCGCATTTCCTGGGAAATAATAGGTACTCTGACCGCTTTCTCCGATATATACTCATTTATCTCTTGTCCACGATATGGAGCGAAACTTTTGCAATGATGATATCAATGAAAGGCCTGTTCAATCAACGGCGCGTTAGACAACTCAGCCACTGAGGATCTGTGTATAATACCAACAATTTACGGAAACATGTGTTAATGTACGGGGATATCTTTTCAAACAGATGTACAGGAAAAACGATTACAACAATATGAAGAAACAATATCGGAGAATACGCCAAAATCAGACGTATATTAATGATGCATACAATGTGCCTAGAGCAATGTACAAGCAACATGCATAGAGGAAAGTACAAGCATCATGCATAGAGCAATGTACAAACAACGTGCATAAGAGCAATGTACAAACAACGTGCTTAGAGCAAAGTACAAGCAACATGCATAGAGCAGAGTACAAGCGACATGCTTAGAGCATTGTACAAACAACGTGCATAGGAGCAATGTACAAACAACGTGCTTAGAGCAATGTACAAACAATGTGCTTAGAGCAACGTACGATCAACGTGCTTAGAGCAATGTACAAACAATGTGCTTAGGGCAATGCAATGTACAAGCAGCGTGTATAGAGCAATGTACAAACAACGTGCTTAGAGTAATGTACAATCGACATGCTTAGAGCAATGTACAAGCGACATGATTAGAGCAATTTGCAAACAACGTGCATATAGCAAAGTACAAGCGACATGCTTAGAGCAATGTGCAAACAACGTGCTTAAAACAATATACAAGCAACATGCTTTGAGCAATGTACAAACAGCGTGCTTAGAGCAATGTACAAACAACGGGTGCAGACATTTTGGTGTTGGACTTCAATAACAAATTCAACAAGTTTTAATGAACACAATTCGCTTTATTACACACATTATAATATTAATTGTACAAACTAGTATGTAAGTTCTTATTGTTTTTTTAGTCGTTGTTACACAAAGAAGTTATTATAATTAAATGAATGTAAATCATACAACATCTATATACAAGCAATTACAACACACATGACAACAGTAAATACTAGCAGTTACGTACAATAGATGTATGCGTTTGCAATGACATAACTACATTGATAATGTATAACAGAAATATTTACTGTAAGGCTAAATATTTCCCATCTCGTACAGTGTGTAAATTGATGTGTTTCTTATATTTTAACAGCATAGATAATAATATTTTACAACATCAATACTAGGTACTGTAAATGCAATCCACATACAAAGTACTTAGATTAATGTACAAACTGCACGTGTAATTGCGAGATCGGACAGATTTCATGGCATCTTCAATGTACAAAATATATTGTAGTATTCTAAATTTTCGCCTCAGTGTATGGACAGACACAAAGAACACACTAGCAGAGGAGCGAAATGGCAAAAGTTATCTACATTTACTGCATGCTATGATATAATGTTCTATGGTACTGAAATACAGATTAAATATATATACAATTCCTGCACACACATTTCCAAGTGCAAAGGATTGTATGAGCACATCCATCTTTAAATCGCTAGCCAGTATATACGTGTTTGTACAAATATCCCACTGATGTGTTCATGCGCTGTTTCAAACTGACAGAGCAACTGATAGCCTTCTTAGTGACTTAGCACTCTATTGGAAGATATCCGGCATATCATACATGTCCCTCTTCAAATGTATACACTTGTCAACTAGCTGACATACATGCACATATTCCACACTCAGTTGGTCGTTCTCAAGTATGTATGCGATTGTGCGCCTTCAAACTGTCAGACCGGCTAAAAGCCGTATTACATATTCCACACCCAGTTGGTCGTTCTCATGTATGTGTGCGACTGTGCACCTTCACACTGTCAGACCGGCTAAAAGCTGTATTACATATTCCACACCCAGTTGGTCGTTCTCATGTATGTGTGCGACTGTGCGCCTTCAAACTGTCAGACCGACTAAAAGCCGTATTACATATTCCACACTCATGTGGTCGTTCTCAAGTAGATATGCTACTGTGCTTCATTAAAAAGTCAGATTGACTAGATTAAAAGCTTTATTACAAAGTTCACATGTGTGTGTCCGTTCTCCATTATGTTGCTTTGATTGCCAGATCGGCTAAACGTCTTATTACATAGATCACACTCATGTGGACGTTCTCCTGTCTGTGTGAATATGTGCCTCTTTAAACTGCAAGACCGGCTAACCGTCGTATTACATAATTCACACTGGCTAAATGCTTTATTACATAGTTCACACTCATATTGCCGTTCCCCAGTATGAATGAGCATGTGCCTCTTTAAAGTTTGAGGCTGGCGAAACACTGTATTACATTGTTCACACTAATGTGGCCGTTCTCCAGTATGTATGAGCATGTGCTTCTTTAAAGATTCATATTGAATAAATGCGTTATTACATAGTTCGCACTCATACGGTCGTTCTCCGGTATGTATGCGTATGTGCTTCTTTAAAGTTCCAGATTGGCTAAACGCTTTATTACATATTTCACTCTCATGTGGAAGTTCGCCAGTATGTACAAGCATATGTTGCTTTAAATTACCAGACTGGCTAAGCGTCTTATAACATAGTTTACACTCGTGTGGACGTTCTCCAGTATGTACAAGCATATGTCGCTTTATAGCGCCAGAATGTCTGAACTTCTTATTACATAGTTCACACTTATGTGGACGTTCTCCTGTATGTTTCATCATGTGCATCTTCAAACTACTGGTATGGTTAAACGTCTTGTTCATATTTCACACACATATGGTCCATGTGCTTCTTTAAAGATTCATATTGGCTAAACGCTTTATTACATATTTCAAACACATGTGGACGTTCTCCAGTATGTACAAGCATATGTTGCATTAATTAAATCTCCAGACTGACTAAAAGCCTTATTACATATTTCACACTTATTTGGCTATTCTCCGGTATGTATGAGCACATGCTGTTTTAAAATGCAAGAATAACTGAACGCTTTATTATATAGTTCACAATCAAGTGACCGTTCTCAGTAATGAACTGCCATGTCCTGCGTTATTCTAGAGACACTTTGATAATCCTCAGTTATCTTTTTAAATGCATTACCTGCACTAATATGTAGTTCAGTTCTTACATAGTATAACATCCTTCTAACATCATGTTCACAATTTGAAATTTCTTAGACCAGGACATGATATTGACGATGGCTTTTTCCCCAAGTGAATCAATTTACGTAGGAGAATAACACGAATCTGTTCATGATACAATTCTTGCAAATGAACTCATCTAGATCTGTTCCTGTAAACATCACGTTTCATTTCCTGTAAGCAGACAACATATTAAATATTCATAAGTCAATGAATGTTTCAGTATTAGTCGGGTTCAACGATTGGGATGTTAACCTCATATCGTATACACCACCACCGCCGCCGTCGCCGCCACCACCACACTCCCTCACGATTATTTGATTTCAAACAATTTATTTGAATATATTCTTGCTAACAGGAGCACATTTGTCAAACATGACGGCCCGGTCAATAATCTTAATGTCCGGTTAATTGCCAAGTTGAACGTTCTAATACAATTTCATGTGGATTAAATGGCATGTTTACATATGATACAAGGCAAATAATGTAGGGGGCTGAGTGAGTCATTTACATCTAACATGACTTGGATACTACTGTATGTATAATGCATCTTAATATATAATAATATGCCAACAAATTATCTCATTGAAAAATGGTATTATCAAAGTCCTGTCAGCGTAAAGCACCCTCTACCATGTATATAGCATGCTGGATATTCGAAATGCACGTTGTGACATTATTTGTATGTATTGGATCGCTCATATTTAACATTTATGAATATTTGCAATTACATCCATTGTAACAGTGATTGTACTTGTGTTGATATGTCTAAATTGTATGTGTAACTGTATAAACTGTGCAACGCCGAATAAACGAGACAATACATATATTTTAGATTGAAATAAAATATAGCTTACCGTGCCTCAGCTACGTTGTTATTTAATCCTCTTAAAATTAATTACTCACGTGCATACTCGGCCCTTCACAAGGCTTAACTGTTAACACCAAGATATTCCTAGTCAACATATCAGATCATTCTAATAAATCTCATATCTATTTTTCGATAGATGGTTTCATGAAAACTTTCGCCTTATTCGCATAATTATGAGAATATGGTGTGGTATATCCACATTTCACCTTGACATAGTCCATGAAAGCTGAGGGTTTACGTGTTGACAAATATATACTGGATATGCCACCATAAAATATTATCAGAAATAAAATATACTTACACGTGTGCAAATGGTTTTTTTAGGAAAAGGGAGCTAAGTATGCAAGTGATTCACACACATGTAATGGATCGGATCCGGTGTTTATTATGAGTGTCACTGTACTCACGTATGGTGTATCATATATATACATGCGTAAATAATTATTTAGCAATATTCATAATGAAGTGAAGCTAAACGTAATCTTGTAACATGAAAATGCACCGTAAGGATTAGATATTTATGTAACCGAATATATTACATAACTACCTGACGTGTGCACATCATCTGTGTGTATAAAAAGTAAATTGTTTGTTTATTATAGTACACCCCTATTTAATGGGCCAGCCATTTCTCACTTGTGAGACACCTCTTTTTATGAACATCAGTACTTCCCGAAGCCTATGCTTGTATGCCAGGCGCCATGCTGGTAGGAAATCGGTAACCATTATTTAGCTAGCTGAGGAAAACTGACAACGAAGAACAATGGCGATTACAAAATGAACACATTGGTTTAGTGTATTTGTGTGTGTGTGTGCATGCGTGCGTTCGTGTGTGTGTGTGTACGTGCGTTCGTGCGTGCGTGCGTGCGTGCGTCTTACAGTAAACGTTTTCATGTTGCGACTACACGACGTGAATTCATATAATAAAATGTCTAAAGTTACTCTGTTAATTCAGAATACGAGGCCACCAAGTTTCTTTAATTATGTTAGTTTATTATTTCATCATTGTAATCATTGTATTTCGCAACTTGAATAACAGTATTGATATTTACTGCATGTACAGAGTTTCAACCAATCAAATGACCGGATGAGTATATTCTGCTGAGAAGATGACTAGATTGCGATTACACTTCGTGACATTCAGAAAACGTGCTTTAGGAAGTCGTGGCTGGAATCTCTGGGCACAACATCGATATTTTCTGAGTGTTTGGTGGTTTAACTAGCTGTAAGTACGCAAATGAGTTGAGTTTAATATTCTCTATGTATTCATTCTATTGAATATGATATTTTATGGATGTTTATTGTGAAATATGGAAAACCGTTTTGAGCGAAATGATTCGCCCACATTCAGTTCGTATCAAGTATTGTTATTAGTGATCAATCTTCGTCCATGTGAGATTTGTACTTAGTCTGTTGTCTGCAGCCATCCCAGGATCTGTCATACTGTGTAATATGTAAATTGTTAAGTACATCTGTGTAAAACTAGTGAATGATGTGTTCAGTGATAAACAAGTTCTATTGTTATTTTGTACAATAAATATATGTGTAGATATGTGTCTAAATGGTAATGAGTAAAACACAAATGTTTATTTCATCTCAACAGGCGAACCCTAATCGAGTACTGGACGTCAGAGCGACGACATAAGCTGGTTTTCTCCCTTGACCCTTACTTAGGGTGAGTTTCAAAGATAAAGAGTTTCACTGAGATATCATGTTGAATGTAGTATCTGTAAAGATAATGTCGGTTAGCAGGTCACTGGCGACTGCATGCTGGTGCAGGCATTGGTACAACGACCGTAGCTGTTGATGGATTGATAAATACCATTGATCAATCATTTTACTCTTTACTAGTTGTCAGAATGTTGTATGCTATGATGTCTTGCATTGTGAGATGCTATTCTGTGTGATTGTATTGTTTTTTTTATGAATAATTTACCATAAATGATATACTACGGTATATATAAGATGATCTTTTATGTTAGGTAAATTGTATGAACATGCGTTGTAAAGACAATATGCAGTCATCATTGTATGCCTTGTGTGTGATATTAAAGGAATGTAGAACACCATCCAATCACTGTGGATGGTAGGTGGGGTGAGTTACATGGTTTGGATATCTTGTACATTCTCGTTCTGGTACCTGAGAGCTGAATCTTGTTATTATTTCTGTGTTATGGCTATGCAATGTATGTTATAGTAATTGTTATCAGAGAATAGTCTAGTATGGTAATGTCTTTGATGATTTGATCATGACTATAGCCCTTATTGGGAACTGTAGACAAATGTTATAACTTGTAAGTGTTATGTTGCTGGCCAATTGATTGTGTTGCAATTGCTGTTGCCGCTTACTGTTTCAATTGCTATTGATGTTGATATGTGGATTTTGGATTAAACCATATGAAAACTGACACCAAGATCTTCGTAGACACTAAACCCCCCATATCACATTAGAAACAAAATTATAATCATGCCATTGTAGAATTTGACTGAAAATTGTTTGCATACATATATCAAAAGTATGTCATAGGCATTGAAGAGCTAGTGTTCTTCCGCCGCGATTCCCGTGCTGTTATTGATGGAGGAATAACCGAGTCTCATTCCGAGTAGTATTTCAGGCAGGGTCAGGCACCCTGGCGGAACCACCAACCTTCGGCAATCCGCTGAGTGACTTCCTCAGATGACAGTATTCGGTTAGGGAATTGAAGACAAGCGCAGCGATTTCAAGAGAGTTAATATAAACGGCTCAGCTACGGCGGCCCACATACACTGGTATATCTATTGTTGGCTTATATATCAAAGAATAGATGTTTACGACAATAGATAATATTAGCTTTCTATGTATAGTTTAGTTTAATCATATTTTATTGCATTCTATATATACAATGTACAATACAAAACAAATGAACAAACTTGTATAACTATCCATAATGCATGATTCGTGGCATTGTTTGCTCAAGGATTGTCATTATATGTTGAAGCAAATGGGTTGGGCCACAAGTTTTAACAACAATAAGACTAGATTGTAATTAACAAAGAGACTGAATACAAGAGTTGTGCTAGTACTTTACTAAATTTAATGATAATAATAGAAAAAGGGGAAAATGATTAAGAGAATAAGCAACATTTTAGATAATAAGAATTTAGAAACAAAAAACAACAATAAACAAACCAAAAAAAGTTTAGGGTTAGGGTTATACACTCCGACACAAGTTAAGCACAACTTGACTTGTTTCAATACCATCTTTTCTAATAATGAACTTATTTCAAATCGGTTTGCTGTGTTCGTTACCTGTACACACATACTTACTTACCTGTGAAACCGGTTATTGGTCGATTGTTATGTATTTATGTGCATACGTCAGTTTGTGTAAAGTGCCGGGTGTACTTTTCAACATTTGTGTTTGCGAACGAAAGCTGATGTTTTGTATGTAGGGATTTTAGTTTCATTTTCAATTGACTTGCTATCGTGCTGCGAAAATTAACCATACCAGAAATGTGGAAAGCTGTTGGCATATACAACGGTTGTTTTAGGCATAGAGGGGTGGCAGACTAGGTTAACTATTCCATCATTGTACGACTGATACAGCGTGTTCGTCAAACGGGGAATGTTACTGACATCCACGTGCATGTATACCACGCAAAACGACGCCGTGAGAGGACCGGCTCATATACAGACGGGCGCGGTAACGGGCGTTCAGTACAGCTGGTGCACTTCGTGGTAATTCAGCGTTTGGGGCCCACATTAGCACACGTACTGTAATCAGACGCCCCGACAATCAGGAAATGATGAGGCGTCCACAGTTGACATTACCTCATCGCTCGATTTGACTGGTTACACGATCATTTGGGGTGGAATATTCGCGTATGGAGACGGGTCTACTGGTCTGATGAAAGTCGTTTTATGTTACGCCCTACCGACGGTCGTGCAAGGGTTTAGCGCCAACGAAACACTTCATTTCAGGACAACCACATTTTGGGCACAACTGCTTTTGGAGGTGGGGTGTAACTGTCTGGATTTGTTTTTCCTTTGACTATAAGTTGGACTTGTACATTCTTGGTGGTAATCTGACATTCATGGACGACATCGCTAGGCCTCAAAGAGCTCGAATTATCCAACATTGTTACAGCAGCAAGAGGCTGTTCAGACAATTCCATGACATGCGATGTCGCCAGACATGAATCCTATAGAGAATGTATGGGACTTTATTGGACACACAATTAACAACCGTCAATAATGTCAATAGGTCAAAATATTGACGAATTAAAAACTGCTATCTTACAGGATTGGCAACAGTTTCCCCAAGAACGACATAGGCGTCCTGTGCGAAGCATGACGTGGCGTGTTACTGAACAGCACAATATACGCCGTGGATATACTCGTTATTAATGTGTATGCCTTACACATACGCACAATAGCTGCATTTAAATTCTTAACATTTGAAGACTGCATCTTAATGCAATGTTAAAACCCATGAAAGACAAACGTGTTTTACGGTTTTCCAGCGCCCGTTTTGAACCCCATTTTAGCCACTTCATAGTCAAGTCTTTCAGGAGGATATATATGTTATTGTTTTAACAGTATTGATGTAAAAAAATATGTCGATACAAATATAGAGGGGTGCTTAACTTTTGTCGGAATATATATTCTTAAGTAAATTATATTTCGCCCAGTTAATTAAACTAACAAATTATCTTTTGATTTTAGACTGAAACCGGTCAGGCGCTAAACTACACTAGAATGTCGCGTTTAGACGACGTCATAAATAAATGATGTCACTAACGGTTTGGGTCTGAACACGCTTGCTTTTACACCATTTCAATAGGCAGTGGCTAGGAACAAAACGTGCAAACATAAATATAAGTATAATTGTTTGTTTCAGTGTAGTATCGAATTATATATTCAGTATAGAAGCAGTGGGTGCAAACATTTTGATGTTGGATTTCAATAGAAAAAAGATAGATTTTATAACAAACACAATTTGATTTATTACACACAAATCAACAATTATTTTAAAGAATGTTATGGTAAAACGTATACATGCTACACTTCTGTAAGCAAATATAACACATGTTACAACAGTAAGTAAATACAAGCAAATAAGAGGAAACAGATTGATGCCTTTGCTAGATGTGTGTTCCTTCCAACTGTATAGATAATAAGATAGTGTACAACATAACTATTTGGCAAATATCTACAATGAAAACAATAAATGACAGAGTGTTTACCCATTGGATATAATGTAGGATATCTGTCGATATATAGTAACATAATAAACATAAGTCGTGTAAATGTAAAG